>JAWPHD010004289.1:0-185000 GCA_037043455.1 Cyrtodaria siliqua | reverse complement strand
AAAGTCTTCATATCACGCCATATATATCTAGCTGAAAAGCCTATTTGGAGTATGTGGGATGGGTATTTCTAACAAACCTGATGGGTAGACACTATACTAGCTTCATACAAGATACCAATACCTACAGAGATCCGTTAAAATCAGTCCGATCATATCCCGATTGAAAGTATGGTGGCCCATCAAAGTCATCATATCATGCTATGTATAAATGGCTGATAAACTTATTTAGGGTATGTTGGATGGGAATATCTAAGAAACACTCTGAGGGGTACACATTATACCAGCGTCATACAGAACACAAATACCTAACAAGGTCCGTTGACATCGATCCGATCATATCCCGATTGAAAGTATGGTGGCCCAGCCTAGTCATCATATAATGCTAAATATAACTGGCTGATAAGCCTACTTGGGGTGTGTGGGATGGGTATTTCTAACCAACCTGTGTGGTACACACAATACTAGAGTCATAGAGAACCCAAATACCTAACAAGTTCTGTTCACATCGGTACGATCATATCCCGATTGAAAGTATGGTGACCCGGCTTAGTCATCATATAATGCTAAATGTAACTTGCTGATAAGCCAACTTTTGGTGTGTGTGATGTGGTATTTATGACCAAACTGCGTATACATACTTTACTAGCGTCATACAGAACACAAATAACTTACGAGTTCCGTTGACATCGGTCCGAACATCCCGATTGAAAGTATGTTTTCCCAGCAAATTCATCATATCATGTCGAGTATAACTGGCTGATATACCTACTTGGGAAGTGTGGTATGGGTATTTATAACCAACCTGCAGGGTACACACTATTCTAGCATCATACAGAACCAAAAAACCTAACGAGTTCCGTTGACATCGGTCCGATCATATCCCGATTGAAGGTATGGTGGCCCAGCCTATTCATCATATAATGCTAATGATAACTGGTTGATAAGCCTACTTGGGGTGTGTGGGATTGGTATTTCTAACCAATCTGCGGGTTACACATTATACCAGGGTCATACAAAACACAAATACCTAACGAAGCCCGTTGACATCGATCCGATCATATCCCGAGTGAAAGTATGTTGGCTTAGCCTAATCATCATATAATGCTAAGTATAACTGGCTAATAAGAATAGCTGGGGTGTTTGGGATAGTTATTTCTAACAAACCAGCGGGGTGCACACTATATTAGCTTCATACAGAACACAAATACCTAACGACGTCCGTTCACATCGTTCCGATCATTTCCCGATTGAAGGTATTGTGGCCCAGATTAGTCATCATATAATGCTAAATATAAATGGTTGATAAGCCTAATTTGGGTGTGTGGGATGGGTATTTATAAACAACCAGCAGGGTGCAAACTATACTAGAGTCATACATAACTAAAATACCTAACGAGGTCCGTTGACATCGGTCCGATCATATCCCTATTTAAAGTATGGTGGCCTAGCCTAATCATCATTTAATGCTAAATATAACTGGCTGATAAGACTTCTTGGGGTGTGTGGGATGGATATTTATAACCAACATGTAGGGTACAAACTATACTACCGTCATACAGAATATAAATACCTAACGAAGTCCGTTGACATCGGTCCGATCATATCCCGATTAAAAGTGTGGTAGCCTAGCATAGTCATCATATAATTCTAAGTATAACTGGCTGATAAACCTACCTGGGGTGTATGGAATGGGTATTTAAATCCAACTTGCGGGGTACACACTATACTAGCGTTGTCCAGTCTATTCAACATATAATGCTAAGTTTAACCGGCTGATAAGCATACTTGGGGTGTGTGGGATGTGATATTTCTAACCAATCTGCGGTGTACACACTAAACTGACGTCATACAGAACACTAATACCTAACGAGTTCCGTTGACATCGGTCCGATCATATCCCGATTGAATGTATGGGGGCCCAACAAATTCATAATGTAATACGAAGTATAACTGGCTGATAAACCTACTTGGGATGTGCAAGGTGGGTATTTATAACTAACCAGCAGGGTACACACTATACTAGCATCATACAGAACTCAAAATCCTAACGAGTTGAGAGTATGGTGGCCTAGCCTAATCATTATATAACGCTAAGTATAACTGGATGATAAGCCTAATTGGTGTGTGTGGGATGGGATGGGTATTTGTAACCAACGTTCTAGCGTCATACAGAACCCAAACGAGATCCGTTAACATCGGTCCGATCATATCCCGATTGTATGTATGGTGGCCCAGAATGTCATCATATAATGCAAAGAATAACTGGCTAATAAGCCTACTTGGGTGTGTGGGATAGGTATTTCTAACCAACCTGTGGGGTACTAACGTCATAAAAAATCCTAATACCTAACGAGATCCGTTGACATCGATCCGATCATATCCCGATGGATGGTATGATGGCCCAGCCTATTCATCATAAAATGCTAAATATAACTGGCTGATAAGCCTAGTTGGGGTGAGTGGGATGAGTATTTTTAACCAACCTGCGGGGAACACACTATACTAGCGTCATACAGAACACAAATACCTAACGAGATTCGTTGACATCGGTCCGATCATATCCCGATATAAAGTATGGCGGCCCAGCCTAGTCATCATATAAAGCTAAATGTAACTGGCCGATAAGCCTAATTGTGGTGTGTGTGATAGATACTTCTAACCAACCTACGAGGTACACACTACACTAGGTTATACAAAACACAAATACCTAACGAGGTTCGTTGACATCGGTCCGATCATATCCCGATTGAAAGTATGGTGGCCAAGCCTATTCATCATATAATGCTAAATATAACTGGATGATAAAACTACTTAGTATTTCTAACAAACCTGTGGGGTACAGACTATACTAGCGTAATAAAATACCCAAATACCTAACGAGATCCGTTGACATCGGTCCGATCATATCCCGATTGAAAGTATGGTGGACTAGCAAACTCATCATATAGTGCCAAGTATTACTTCCTGATAAGCCTATTTGGTGTGTGAAATGGGTATTTCTAACCAACTTGCGGGGTACGCACTATACTAGCGTCATAGAAAACAAAAATACCTAACGATGTCCCTTGACATCGGCCAGATCATAACCCGATTGTAAGTATGATGGCCCAGCCTAATTATCATATGATGCTAAATATAACTGGCTGATCAGCCTATTTGGGGTGTGTGGGATGGGTATTTCTAACCAACCTGCGGGGTACACACTATACTAGTGTCATATATAACACAAATACCTAACGAGGTCCGTTGATATCGGTCCGATCATATATCGATTAAAAGTATGATGTTCTATTATTTTCATTATATCATGCTAAGTATAACTGGCTGATAAGCCTATTGGGATGTGTGGGATGGGTATTTCAAACCAACTTGCGGGGAACACACTATACTAGCGTCATACAAAACACACATACTTAACAAAATCCGTTGACATCGGTCCGATCATATCCCGATTAAAAGTATGGTGGCCGAGCTTAATTATCATAGAAAACTGAATATATCTAGCGGATAAGCCTATTTGGTGCGTGTGGGACGGGTATTTCTAGCAAACCTGCGGGGTACGCACTATACTTGCGTCATACAGAATAGAAATAATATGGTTACCATTGTTGCCTCTCCTTGCATTTTTATAGAAAATAGTTTTAGATTCGATTCCCGCGTTCGCCTCAGAAGTCGCTTCTTTACCATCTTGCACGACTGCCACTTTAGCTTAACATCTCTTCTCCTAAAATCTACTGTTCGATGGTTACCACCACAATGGTTACATTGCCAAGAATAGAATGGCTTATCAGCAAAACTTACGTGTTTGATACTTGGTGATCTGGACTTTTTACGATCCCTTCCACTGGTACGACTATGCCTATCTCGGTCACGGCTATCTCTAACAAGCAAATCACCACTTCCCCCTCTCGCATCGGCAAATAATCTGCTTGTACTGCCGTCTTTAAACATTTTAGGAACAAATACAAATCTCTGTTACATATAGATAATAACTGGCCGCGCAACAAATAATCTATAACCTCTTCATAAGTTTACCAAACTTACCTAACTAAAATCATCGTTCTAGGTAATTCTTTGACTTTCTAAGGTATTGCACAAATGTCTCACCTTTTTCCGGTCTGGCTGTTTTAAAACCTTTTCCGAAAGCCCTCCTTGGTTAGCTGAAAAAGTTTTAGCAACGCAGTTTTTAATTTGTTATAATCTAGAGCATCATCAGTAGGTAGTCTTGAATACACATCAAGCACCTTACCTCGTAAAAGTGCACTTACATTCAATGACCACTGCTCAATCTTCCATCCATGCACTGCGGCATATCTTTCAAACCTAGCCAAGTAACTGTCCATATCATCCTTATCGTCACCAACCCACGGTAACTTAGGCCTTTTCATTTTAACTACAGGCGATTCTCTTTCAAGACGCCTACCTTGTTCTAGTTCAACAATCTCCAAATCTTGTTTATGCTGCATCTCGGCTAGTTGCATCGCTCACCTGTGAGCCCCCTCTTCCCTCTCGCAACCAATCCTGCGCCTGCTTCCGACTATCATCCCGCTGTCGTTGAACCTGCAATTGTATCTCTCACATTTTTTCATGCGGAACATGGTGATGATATGCACAATTAGGCTTGATACTTATCATCCCTGCAACGATTCTCTGAAATCCGGCCAGGAGTTTAGGAGAACTAGTTCGGACAATGTTTTGTAGTAAAACCTTTAAAGGACCATAACTCCACCAAAAATATTTTAATCGGAACACGGTGATGATATGCATAATTAAGCCTGGTACTAATCATCCTTAGTAAAACCTTTAAATGGTCTAAACTCCATAAAAAAAACTCTGGTGTGGGAAAAATTTGACCCCATGGTCAGCATTCAAACAAACGTGGTAGAGGACTATAAGTCGAGTGTATATACAAAATATTAAACCTTTGACTCATGTAGTTTCTGAGAAGAAATATTTTAAAGTGTTTCCCTATATATAAGTCTATGTAAAACTGTAACCATTGGGGCGGGGCCAAATTACACCGCAGGGTCACCATTTGAACAAACTTTTTAGTGGAACATAGGGCCATAAATTGAGTGTATATACAAAATATTAAACCTTTGACTCATGTAGTTTTTGAGAAGATTTTTTTAAAGTACTTCCCTATACATAAGTCTATGTAAAACTGTAACCATTGGGGCAGGGCCAAATTACACCACAGGGTCACCATTTGAACAAACTTTTTAGAGGAATATAAGCTGATAATAAAATGTAAAATATTTCCTTATATAAGTCTATGTAAAAGTGTGACAAAATTTGACCTCAGTCACCATTTGAAAAATCTCTGTTAGTTTCAGAGAAGAAGTTCTTCCCATAATATGTAGAACTGATCAAACACTTGAGCTCCCATTAAAAAAAATATATATAATAATAAAAACAACAAATAAACAAATAAATAAATAAAAAATAAATAAATAAACAATATAAAATTATTAAAAACAAGAGGCCCAAGAGGGCCTTTCGAGCTTTTATTGGTATATACAATCTGTGCAAGTTTGGTAAAGATCAAAAAGGTTTTAGAGTGTTCACTAGGCAGAAAATGGATTTTTTTAGAAAAAAACATGGGCCATAACTCTGGTGTTACTGACTCAATTTAGCTGTTTTTCAAACTTGTCCCAGCTTTCATTGATATAAGCAATCTATGCAAGCTTGGTAAAGATCAAATAATAAATGCTAGAGTGTTCACAAGGCAGAAAATGACATTTTTGAGAAAAATCAAGGGCCATAACTCCGGTGTTACTGATTTGATTTGGCTGTTTTTCGAACTTGTTTGAGCTTTTATTAATATTAACAATCTGTGCAAGTCTTGTAAAGATCAAATAATAAATGAAAGTACTAGAGTGTTCACAAGGCTTAATAAGGCATTTTTTAGCAAAACAAGGTCCATAACTCCAGTAAAACTAATCCGATCCGGCTGGTTTTCAAACTTATCCGAGCTTTCATTGATATAAAGGCACAGGTAAAGTTTTGTAATGTAAAGATCCAATTAATAATGAAGGCCCTAGATAGTTCAGAATGCAAAGGTTAACAGACGGACGGACGGACGGACGACGGAGAACTCGTCATCCCATAAGCTCTGCTGGCCTTCGGCGAGTAGAGCTAAAAACAAAAAAAAGTACATGCTCTTTTAAGAAGGCAACTGTTCACTTGTTTTCTACTCTTGTTTCCTTTTTTAGATTATGCCATGGGTTACTGCTCCCTGTCTGCCTATTGATATCCATCTTCTGATACTATTGTAAGGGTGGACCGGTTGGTCATATCAATAGAACAGTTGGGACAACCCTCCAAGGTAAAATATTTACACATTTATTAGCAACATGAATATTATATTACAAATCAAATGAATGATAGCTGATGATGATAATGTGATGAAAACTAATTAAAGTTTCATGAAAGATGAACGCGCGCCGCGATGTCCTGTCGACTGTATATGTTACCACACACGTTCAGTTTGTTATATGTCACTGAAGATCAATGTTTTGATTGATTAGATTCATCCTTATATTTTGGTTGCTGAGAAGTTCGTCTCAGCATTTCCGCGATTCCCTATTTAATGTTGTTAACACTGACGACTAAGTCTAGTGGTTAACTTATAATATTATATAGCCAACACGTATACTTACTTCCCCGTCGATGGCATTAAGGTGATCCGGTGACACTGCTTCCGGTTGTCATATTGTCCCGCTCATCCGTGGCGGTTACTGACTATATGTAGCGCCGTTAAACTCTATCAAGGCTGCCAGAGATCTGAAGTCGCCCAGCATGGCGAGTGTGGGATCCACCTCCAATGATGGCGGTCCTCACTTCGACCCTGGAGTCCCGGTTACGCCCTCAATGACTTGGCGGACGGCCACTCTGCACAAAACGGCCAGCTGCCGTGCGTTGCTGGTTCCAACGACCAACCCGTCGGTCTGCTCATTAATGTAGTGTGTGCCCGCTTTCCAGAACTCCCTCAGCGTTAAATACTCACCGTCCTCCTTTCAATCACATGATATCAGGTGACAATCACGCTCCATACCTTCTCGGGTAAATCTGAATACTGACTTATCATGCATTAATGTAATGTTTGTAAGTTTGGCCCTGTCTTAGGGTCGATACGAGATTTTACCAATAAAATCTAAGTTACAAAAGTGTAACTTCTTAATGCTTAGTCAATTCTACAAAATAATAAAAATAATATATGTCTTCATTTTGTTACAACTCCATTGATGGAAAACTAAGAATGCTACCCTACTAAATGCTGACAACTGATCGCTTGAAACAATATGTTGGATATGTCACTTTAGGCGAGAGATCATGTTGCGCGCAACTCTTGTTGTTCGCACTTTGAGAATTTGAAACTTCGTATCGGGATACATCGGGATATAAAGGGCGGTTAGAGTGGGGATTAAACCGTTAAATCGGGTGGGGTTAACTGTTGAAATATCACGAAAGGTTATATGGCGCCAAACGGGGATAAACATCCTCCATTTACATCTAGATAAAATATGGAGAATGGGCCTAGAACATTCTAACCTGCAGAATTGCAGAGTTGCTGCAAATTCTATTGTAGACACTCCATTTACGATTGAGTCACGTTTCCACATTTGCATATGCGGTGTCATGAAGTAAACCTTGAATGAGCATAATAAAAAAAACGAAGGACTGAAGGTCCTGAGAGTCGCCAAGATTGAAGAGTGTCTGTCTTCTTGGTGAGGTTAAAGGTCATGTTAAATGTTACAGGTGTGGCGTATTAAAATGAAATGTTGATGCTTAGAACATGAGCTTTTTTTTATACTAAAAAATACTTGGGACGGAATTATTTTTTGCAACCGCGTCGGTTTTGGTTTTCGAGTGTATGTCAGTGCTCACAGGCAATTATTTTAAGAGACAGGCCCAGGGCTTGTTGCTTCTGAAAATGGACAGGCCCAGATTTAAAATGGACAGGCCCTGATTTAAAATGGAAAGGTCCAATATTTTTTTCTTATTGGAAATTAGTCTTTATTCGTTTTATACCACACATTTGTAACATATGTAGTAATCAAACTCAGAATCTCCTGACTATATTTTTCTTTTTGCTACCACTTTATGCTCCTAGTCAGTGGACTTATTTACTACTTTGTTTCAAATAAGTTAGAATAGAATATTACAAAGTAATTTATAACCGATGCAAAGGAGAGTACTTGCACTTTTTGCCAAACGATAATAATCAGAGCCGACTTGGTGAAACTAGAGCCAAGTTTTTAATCAGGTTTTATTAGACTATCAGGGCCTCCTGTGGCTATATTTTCCTTCTTGTCACTACTTTTATCTGCAGGAACTAAAACAAATTAGGAGCCTAGACTAGAAAGCATTTAAAAGTAGGATTCAAGGAACTACTTACACCTTAAACAATGAATAGAAATATACTGTATATGTGTATCTATACATATATTTTTTCCACCAACATGTATTTTTAATGGACAGTTTTTCTTATTTGATTATTTAAAAAAAAAATTATCCGAAATTATCTACCATCCGAACTACTATGACACCGCTGTTTTCACAAACATTCAGTCGAAATACCATCAATTATGACCTTTTTTCATGCATTAATGTGTTTTGAGTGCCAAAAATGGTATTTTTTATCAAAGAGGAAAGAAAACACAACCCTAATAGCAGGATAATGTAATTTTATGTCAATAAGTGTCGATCTCAAAGTTGTGACAAAATGTCTGCAAAGATTGCCGTGTGTCCCTTTAAACTATTTGATTTCTTAACCTTGGTAGTAGAGAACTGAGCACTTCTTGACAAATTCTTTTGATCAACTTGTGTATTTATTTGTAGCAGATGCCATACTATTTCTCAAAATACTAGGCACAATAACTACAATATTTACGGACATTTAGTTCCCAATTTGTTATCTAGGTCACACATGTCATGAGCGGCACATCTGGGTAACTACGCTATTGATTCCATTCATAAAATATATATGCGTGTATTATTGCGCATAATATTTCAGTTCCTTTTTCAAAAAAGACACGTATATACTGTACACAATGTCAATTATTCACAATCAGTAGTTATATTATTCGGTATATATAACGTTCATGTCAGTCACCTTATGAAATTAAGTTATACTTGAGGCAGTTAAAGGAACTACATTCTCGAAGTGCATTCTCGAAGTGCGTAAAGCTCCCAATCCGGTGTATTAATGCGCATAATATTTCGGTAAACTTACAAAAAAGACACGTTTATACTGTATACAATTACAATTATTTCATTATTTCACAATCAGTAGTTATATTACGTTCACGTCAGTCACCTTATCAAATTAAGTTGTATTTGAGGCAGTTAAAGGGGACTGCATTGCCGAAAGCGGTAAAGCTCCTCACCCGTTTTAAAAACTCCCTATTCAGAAATTGCACTATATACATACACGATTCCAAAGGGCCAGCCATGCTGACGCATGGCGACTCAAAAATGACAAAATGAACATGAAGGGAAGGTCCTACCCCTCTGCCTGTAGCGGGATTTGCAGTGGTTATATTCTACCCCGGCAACCACACGGGGACTGTATATATGAATATATAATATTTATATCAATGTGTGAGTCTAATGCATGATGATGATGACTCGAATAAAATGAATAAAGACAATGCCTGAATGGAAATAACAATGATGAATATAAATAACATTCTCAGTTCACATAATAAGTATTGTATTGTATAGAAAATACATTCTGACATAATAAAAAGATGAATGTAAAACAAAGTTCTAATTGAACATAACAAAGGATCGCCATCTTGGAATTTAACTGTACAGGAAAAATGAATTTCTCTATCACCTACATAACTCCTAAAATAACCATTGATAGAGAAAAGTAATTTAAGATAACGATGGATACAAATCTCATAAATATAACTAACCAGGCGCCTATTTCACCAACAATTCCTTAAGTTTTACTTAACTAGTTTAACAAAATACTAAGTAACTACGAAATGTGTTTCACCAACATAAATTAAGTTTCTACTTAAGAACTGAGCTAAGAAAACAAGAGGCCCAAGAGGGCATGTGGATGCTCTATTGGCTCTAGATAAAGTTTATGTATAAGGAGCCATAACTCTTTCAAATATATAATGAAGGCCCTATCGTCTTAACAAGGCAAAATATAGCATTTTTAACTAAACCAAGGGCCATAACTCCGCTGTTATTGGTCCGATCTGGCTTTTTTTTAAACTTGTCCGAGCTTTCATTAATATTAACAATCTGGTAAAGTTTGGTAAAGATCGAATGAAAAATGAATGCCCTATCGTCTTAATGAAGCAACATATAGCATTTTTAACTAAGTCAAGGGCCAATTGGTTCGATCTGGCTGGTTTTCGAACTTGTCCGCGCTTTCATTGATATTAACAATCTGTTAATGTTTGGTAAAGATCGGATGAAAAATGAAGGCCCTATTGTCTTAACGAGGTAAAAGTTAACGGACGGACGGACGACAGACGACGGACGACGGAAGACGGACAACACACCATCCCATAAGCTCTGCTGGCCCTTGGCCAGTAGAGCTAAAAACCAGTCAAAATTCTTGATCACCAAGATGCTTGCAATAGATCATAGCAACCAATCTCTACACACGCATGGTAACTTTTTCGATTTTATATATTTTATTAAGGTTTTGAGTACTTTTGCAGGATATATCCTATACAGGGGCGTAACGCCTTCACGACCAGCCCGACCATGGACGCCCCAATATCAAATATTGTGTGAACGCCCCAATAATTCTGACGAAAATCGTACACAAATCGTCATTTTGGACACTCAGTAATACCATTGAGATATAATGTATTAGTTATACGTAACCGCATCGATTCGAGCAGCCTCAGGCTGATGGTTTTAAACGTACATAAGGATTTAAGCTTAATCCATTTGTTAATGCGGCTTCAAAACGGAAACTAGTATTTGGCAAATTTATTTGGTGAATGTTGAACAATTAATACTTACATACTTTCTAATATAATATATAGATATATAGTATGTATTACTATGGAAAAATAGTTGTTGTATTATATGGTTGTTTTTGTTGTTGTTGTTGTTGTAAACAAAATTATGGACGCCCCAATATGAAACCCTTCGTTACGCCTCTGCTATATACCTTAGATAGTCGTCATTGAAATATGGTAATGCATCGTGCCGATGTGAATGTTGTACAATGGTAGCATCTAAATAATCATATTATACGTGGTTTGTGACAGCTGCAAAATAAACAGATTGAGAAATCCATTTCCAAGTGACACGTTGTAGCTACATGTAACGTGTAGTACTTAGACGTAATAAATGTACAGTATTTCGTACAGTCGTTGTGTTGGTGTTCCTCTCCGTATTGAACATGTCGTTTAAAGTAGCTATCTCGCCAGCAAAAGTCACCTTTTACAATTTCTACTGCCGACGAGGTATATACATAACTTACCTAAACTCTGTTGACACAATATAAACGGCTTCAAGCAGCCAGGCAAAATCCCCAAAACTGAGAGGAAAGCATAGTGACGAATTATAAATGGGCCAACCACTAAACATGAAGTGCATTGCAAAATGATAGTCATAACCTCTCTCGGTAATTTTTTAACACGTGTAAAAAAGATACACGTGTAAAAAAGATTGTATAAAAGTGACTAAGGATATTACGAAGTGGAACCACACATAAACTGCACATGTAAAATAAAATAGAATAGTACTCAGTCATGTTCGTGTATAACGATCGAATTTACTCTACTAAAGGCTATATTCACTACATCAACTCGTCAGCTGTGTTGTATACGCTACGCCCCTGACCATCAGCATCAAACAACGATACAATTGACAGTTAATGCTTACCCTCAGTGCTAAATGTTTCATATGTTCAGGTTAATTATGCATAACTTAAGGTAAATACTCACAATTTCAAAGCATGTTTTAAATATACTGAAAGGAAAAAGAAACGCGACACGGGAATTTCCGCTATATATTGTATATACGGTACACTTAATTCCATATATATTCCAAGGAAATCCAAATGTGTTTTTATAGATAGACGTATTAACTTTTATAAGGCTAACCCCTCTTTACTTCCTCCGAGGCCTAGGTTTTCCTTTCGTAATTTAAAATCGGGAATTCAGGAATCTCATAATAAATTTGTTTTAGTTCCTGCAGATAAAGCAGCTAATAATGTTATTATTGTTTGACGCCTACATTACGTCAATGTTTTATCTCTGGAACTCGGCAGCACCAATTCGTTTACTCCAGTTAATTCTACTGAGGATAATGTTGTTTCCGCACATATCATTCGGTGCAATACTTTCAAGGCTGGTGTAAACTATCAGCAAAAGAAACTGCCTAATACTATGTACTGGATTCCTAAATTACATAAAAATCCGTATAAGGCTCGCTTTATTTCGAATTCTAGTGCCTGCACCACAACAAACATCTCCAAACGTTTAACTTCTTGTCTGATCACGTTAAACTATATAGTGATACAAGTTATGAAAACTCTGGGATTAATTTATGTTTAAGAAATAGAACATCGTTTACTGTGAATTATCGTTTAATATATCACGGTTTGGAGTTCAATTGTTAACAATAATTTCACGAGCCCGAAGAGGGAGTGAAATTATTGTTTACAATTGAACGACAAACCGTGATATATTATAGATAATTCACCGTAAACGATGTTCTATTTCTATTCTAATACCCCTAAAATGTGAAAATAACGCACACATCTGAAATATTTCGCATTGCTTTGCTTACTCTCCTAACGTTGCATACGTTACAATGCGTAATGCGCAATGCGCAATGCTTATTCTCCTAACGTTGCAAACATTACAGTGATATATCGTTCAATATAACGAGATATTTTAAACTAGCTATATAGTGCGGGTGTATTAGAATGGTCTATAAAAAATTCAGGAGACGTTCTTGATAACATTTTCAATAAAGGTCAAGTTTCATCAATAAGCACTTAGGACTTTCCTACACTATATACAATCTTACCATTTCATCTTATTAAAGACAAGCTAATTTCTCTTATTCAAAAAACATTCGCTAGAGAAAATACTACATTTTTGGCATGTAATAATATTAAAGCGTTTTTTTTACTAACGGCAGTTTAAACAATTATACTTTGTGGACTTGCTATGAAGTTTGTGAATCACTCATCTTCCTATTAGATAATATTTTAGTCAGGTATGGAACCACCGTTTATAGACAAATTGTTGGTATCCCTATGGATACGAACTGTGCACCACTTGTCGCAGATTTTTTTTTATTTTGCTATGAAAGGGATTTCATGTTGAGTCTTTCACCAGATACCCAGGCAGATGTTATTGAAGCCTTTAATGACACCTCTTGGTATCTGGATAACATATTGAACATTGACAACCCTTTCTTTCCAACTTTGGTTAATACTATTTATCCTAAAGAACTTCAGCTTAACAAAGCTAAAATATCGAACATGGTGAAATAATTTAGCAAAATCTATGACAAGAGAGAAGATTTTAATTTTGACATTGTTAATTATCCCCACTTGAATGGGGATGTTCCCCGAGCAACTTCTTATGGGGTGTATGTGTCTCAATTTATTCGTTTGTCAAGAGCTTGTACTCGAATTGAGGACTTTAATATTCGTAATCTTTGTGTAACTAAAAAGCTACTCATTCAGGGTTACCTTACCATAAACTTTGCAAAATTTTATTATCGTAACCCTGATCTTCTTTTCAAATATAAAAGTAATTTAAGGACTCTTCTGCGACAAGGACTATCACAACCTGACTTCTATGGTGATGTGATTTATAAACTTCGTAAGATTCTTGGTCATGATCACTTTCATACTATCTTTGTTAAACTTGTTAAAAAGTTTATCAAAAGAGGTTATGACCCTATCATTTTGCAACGTACTGCATGCTTGGTGGTGGACCCTTTTACAGTTGGCTACTATGCTTCCTGTTTAATTGTACGATGACCGGACAGGCTGTGGACCCTATGATGACGCCTACCTAAAGCCTATTGGGACGGTGGCGTTTGATGTTTGTCTATGATCTTTCTTGTCGTGCCCTTAATGGTTTATTCTCTTGTTGCTCTGGTTTCTGCCAAGTCATTGATTACCTTCATTGTGGCTTTCTAGGCTATTGTTTTTTTGTATTATATTTACACGAGCATATTTGTGTTTTACTTATATTGCCTATTGATGCTGCCTTGTTGGTTAGAGATTAGATCATGGCGGGGATTTCTTTATTTACACTGACCTGTTTTAATGGGATGACAGTAGAGTAAGTGTGAGGTTTGGTGCACCCTAGAACCTGTTTAAACCCCTAGTGGCCTACTTTGCCACTGACCGTTCCAAGGCGGTAGCCCTTTTGTCAACCGTTTTGTGTTTGTGATGTCGTTCGCATTTATTATTACTTTTGCATTTTGTTTGTCTGTTTGCATGTTTGTTTCTGTGTTTTGTGGTTTACTGTCCTCCTTGTATGCTACTTTCCCTGTCCGATCTTTTTATATTTCTTTGTAAAAAAAAAAGTTGCAGTTAGAGAAAGGACACAATTGTGATGATGTTGTAGACGTTTTAATCTCAGTCCACGTTGTAACAAGAAATTCATAAATGATGAAGTTCCTCTATGAAAATTTGAGCCAGTTCAGTACTGTATTTAACGTAAAGAGTTTGCAAAAGTTTGCATCCTAAAGAAATATAAAAATATCCCATAATATAGGCATATATGCCTTTCACAATTCGGTGACGGGCCATAGGCATATATGCATATATTATGGGTTATGCTTGTTTATCCCGTCAGTCCGTCCTACAACTGGGATATTTATAGCAGAACAAATACACAATTTATTTTTAGTGCACATCACATCATGCATAAAACCCATTACGTGGTCCGGGTATTAACGTTCATACCCCATCCAACCCCTTCTCCTAAAAGCAAAAACGGGGTTGGTTGGGGTATGAAATAAAACCTTAATTCGGCATAAAACGGTTGAATACTGTAAAATTAAAACATTTAATAGGTATTTTTAAAAAGGTTATCACATTTTTTTTCAGTAAAAAATGTTTTTAAAAGCTTTTTATTGTCGAAATAGCCGTTATAAAATCCTGCTTATATTAGCTTTCCCATCGCTTAATGGAATTAAGGCGGGACCACGTAATGGCTGAACAAATCAAATGAATAATATGTATATTATCGAAAAAAAACGGCCTTTGCGGTTTTAAACAAATCCATCATTATATAAGTATAATAATGTATATATTTTATAGAAATTTAACCTTTCAAACGAAGAAGACAAAACTAACGAATTAGCATAATACTAATCAATATCTCATCACTGGATTTATTATGGCGATATCCGGAAAGGCATTTTCCTATATGAATAATGTTTTAAATCCGCACTCGGGTCCAAATCTGGAACAATACTTACCCAGTTGAAAAAGAGCTAAGCAATCGTATTACATAATGCTTTTACGTATTTCGATATGTATAAATGTACTAGTATGGGATTCGCTTCAAATCACAAAATTCCCTCTATCTATTTATTATTTAAAATAATAATATAAACCATAACATTCTCTCTGTCTATTTATTATTTAAAATAAAAATATCTAAGCCCGTATTGTTTAAGATTGTCTATAAACGTGTATACACGTGTTGGCATTGTTGAAGAATATGCTAAACGGTCTTCGGTCGTGTAACACTATTGAGTATTTGCTAACTGTCCGGTATCGCTATATGAGTATACACACAACCCGATGGGCAAATATGACACGCATGCCTTATAATCAAAGTATGTTAACTGCAGTTCAACTGTGTTTTAAAAACACATTAATTAAACCATTCTTTAGCTCTTTTAATGGTACAAACATAGTTTGCACTAACTCCTATTTGTTCGAAGAAATAATGCGAATACAAACTTACACTTAAGTTATCGTTAGTCCAACTTCGTTTGTTTTATCTGCAGCCTATTCCATTGCCATATTTGTTCCTTTAGACCATTGCAATTGTATAGATTAACTTCCTCACCAACGCCCGCTGTGAGACACTTTCCAGTGGCCACATTTATTATCGTGCCGTCGTCACCGTATCGCCAAACGGACTCGGTATTAAACCATTTTGCATAGTTTATCTGTATGTTTACAGTAGTCGAGTTTTGTTGACTATTGGCATAAAGCAAATACCCTTGTTGTGAACGGATCTGGGAGTCTTCTGTGAGAAGGAAATACTGATTTCCAGTAACAGGTTCATGGCAGTGGTATAAAAGCAATTTACGCGTTTCGTTAATGGTTGCGACATCTAAGCATTTTTCTGTATACTTGTTTTTGATATGTCCTCTTGCCTTTAGGTTTTCGGGAAAATAGAGGTTCGAGAATGTTTTAATCATATCGGCGTAATATTGATACGGTTTACACTTATTTTCAATACGAATTCTATGACGATCTTCTAAATCTCCAGTAGTAAAATTTTTATCTTTTATAAAATCCCTTATCAGGTCTCGAGGTTGTCCATCCATCCATACTTCAATCGTCCTCGCCTTGTTTGCAGAGTGATAATCCGTTCCTGTTTTTACATTGATCCATGGAGTAACTCTGAGGAAAACGTAGTATTTACTATTAGTTAAGGAAAAAAACATAAGGAAGAAAAGTAAATAATAGTTCGACTAATTTGTTTGTAAATAATAGTTTCTCATAGTGTGATGTTTTTTGGATTATATGGTATACTATGATAGTACGGTATATATATATCGTTTGATATGAAAACATTAGTTTCTGGTGTCTATAATACGTACTGTTTCTTCTAAAGCATAAACTTTGAATTTAATAAAAACAATATACATGCATTTATATATAAAGCTTAAATATGAGCTTAATATATTAGCTACATACCGATACATATGTAGAACCTTTGAACATGGTATCATCTCTATTCGTCCACCACACAACCATACCTTTATTGACAGCTCTATTTGTTCTGATCCCCATATCTTCATACCTGGATCGAACCCTCCTAACTGCAGAAAGAAATCTTTACGCATTACGGCCATCATTCCCTGAATTGTTCCATACACTAGTGGAGCTACACTGTGGTTTCTGTGCTGACGAAACTCATCAGTGTACCATGCCCACGTTTGATCAAGATTTATCGGGTCAAAGAATGGAAATTGTTTATCAAACGATGGATATGTTGCATTAGGGTCGTCGTGATGAGCTGCAAGATCATCTTGGAGTATTGAGCCAATGTGGGGACACAGGAGAATATTTGGCTCTTGTACAAGTCGGTAAACGAGTGGTTCAAGCCATCCTTCTCCTACCTCAATGTGTCCGTCCATAACAACAAAATAATCAGCTGACACCGCTTCGATGCCTTTCTGTCGGGCAAGCATTAGTCCCAATGGCTCTTTGTTTTGTACAAGTTTTAGTTTTTCAACTGATGCCACGTGGATGTCCACTTTTCTCTTGAGATCCTTGTCTAGAGAACCGTCATCTACTAAAATAACCTCTTTAATAAGCTCAGGTGGTGTGGTTTCTAATACACTGTAAGCTGTCCTCAACAGAATACTTGGCCATTCATCTCTAAATATAATGACAACACTCACAGGAGGGAGATTATCTGGATATACAATGTCCTTACATTTCTGAGGTCGCATATCCGGAATTCTCCTCTGTAGACTTATTATATCACTTATGTAAGTGTTAAATCCATGTGCTTTTTGTTTTGCTGCCAGATCTTTTAGTTCTTCTGCCGTAAATTCATCTTTTGGAAATTCGACTTTAACTCCATTCTCACCAGGTCCGTAATGGACTTTTGAACGTGTTTTGTACACGATTTCTGTCCGGTTAATGTAGACGAATTGCGTTATATTACGAACCTGATTGGATCGATTCTGAAGCAGAATTAGTTGCTTTTCAATAGATTCGAGGTTTTTATAACTATATTTATTAAATGTTTCATCATGAACCTTATGTACTATGACAACCAGTACAATAACGTAAAATAGTAAGATACATTTAAATAAATTACGTATATTTAATGAACATTCCATCATGTAGCTTATTTGCAAAAAAACAAAACAACAAAGACACTAAGTTGAAATCCGTTAAAATACCAATCACAACAACTTTAGAATTATTCTTACGATGTTGGTGATTATCCATTTGTTTGCGAGAACAATAAATCTACATATGAAATATCATCAGATACAAGTAGCTAAAAACGTAGAACTACGGAAAGCCGCAGGGGACCCTGCGATTATAATTATTTTTACCTATATGTTTAATTTAATTATTATAATCGCCACTATTCTACGATTTTGGTAGGTTATGAGTGTATTAAAATCTCTGCAGTCACGTTTTTATTTTAACCATACATTATAATCTGTTCTATATGGAAAGCCGTAGGGGAACCTGTGATTATAATAATTGTTTGCTATATGTTTAACTGAATTATTATAATCACCACCTTTCTACGATTTTGGTAGATTGTGATTATATTAAAATCTCTGCAGTCGCGTTATTATTTTATCCATACATTATTATTATAATCCCATCAAAATAATAACAACGTCCCTACGATTTTATTTATTAAAACACACACAAATAAAACCCCACACTTGTATACATTATTATTATAATCTGTCCAAAATAATAACAACCTCCATACGATTTTATTTAATAAAGCCCACACGTGAAACCTCCCTTAGCTCTCTGAAAATATATACATTCTGAAAATGTATACATTCTGAAAATCGATACATTTTTAGATGCGTCGATTATAATTCTAAATCTCTCGAGACAATTTATGTCCGGTAGACTTGGCAGAATGTTGTGATTATATTTAGCTGTGTCGGTTATAATTCTAAATCTCGCGAGACAATTTATGTCCGGGAGACTTGGCAAAATGTTGTGATTATAATAATAATAATAATCACAGCATAAAATTCTGCATGTGCTAGTGGTGGGCAGGGCGTTTAGGAGAATGGGTGGGCAGGCGGTTTAAGGGAGCGGATTGGACAGGATGATTAATGAATGGGGATTGGCAAGAGAATTAAAATGAGATGATGATGGGCAGGAAGATTGATGGATGTGAAAGGGCAGAAAATTTAAGATAAGAAATGAGTGTGGTTGGGGTGAGAGGGGTGGGTGTAGGCGGGGGTGGAAGAAGGAAGTTTAAGGTATGAGGGTGGGCAGGAGAGTTTAAGAGAAGAAATGTGTATGTGGGGGACGGGGAGAAGGATGCTTAGGGATGAGGGAGGAAAGGATGTTTAAGAGAGGAAATGTGTGGGGACGGGGGCAGCAGGAAGCTGAAGGGATGTGTGTGTGTGTGGGAGTGGGGAGCAGGACGCTTAAGGGATGCGGGTGGACAAGGATTTAAGAGAAGAAATGTGTGTGTGTTCGTGGGGCGGGGGAGCGGGGTGGCAGGAAGCTTGAGGGATGCGCGTGGGCAGGAGGTTTAAGAGAAGAAATGTGTGTGGGGGTGGCAAGAAGCTTAAGGGATGCGGGTGGACAGGAGGTTTCAGAGAAGAAATATATGCATGTGTGAGTGTTGGGGTGGGTGGGAGTGAGGGGTTGCAGGAAGCTAACGTGGCATACTCCTTTATTCTTGGAAAAATAAAGCGAAAAGAAAAAAATCCTAAACAGTTGAAAAACTCAATAAAAATCAGAGAAGGCATGATGGGGTGGGGGCGAGGGGAAGGGTAAGGGTTGAAATTTACCATTTTTGCCAGCATAACATGTTTATATTCCTGACAAATATCGCTTGAACGGGCACCATTTTGGTCCCAACGAAAAAAATATATATCGGGGAAGGACCCCGAAACCGCTTATGGAAGCGATGCATCTTCTCCCAAACCCGCCCACACTCTGCGCTTTGCAAGTTGCATTAGGGTGAAAACAGGCCATGCTACGCCTCTGCCTACCCATCTCATTCGTTAAACCTCATGCCCACCCATATCCCTTAAACCTCCTGCCCAACCCCCATCCTAAACCGCAGCAGATATAATTATTTTATAGGCAAACATTGTTATAACTGCCTTCTCTCGAGATTTCTTATTTGCGTGTGACTATTATAATTATGATAATGTTCTACATTTTGTTTTTTATTTTTAGGTAGATAATAATGTGGCGAACATTATAATAAAGCTTTAAGAGTTTGCATATTGTAATTTTAAACAGGTTATCGCATTTTTTTCTTTGTAAAATATTCTTTTAAACGTGTTTTATTTTCGAAATCTCGATATAATATCCTGCTAATATAAGCTTCCCATCAAATAATGGAATTAAGGCGGGACCACCTAATGTATAATAATTCAGTTAAACATACAGACTAGTACAAAATAATTATAATCGCAGGATCCCTTGCGGCTTTCCATAGTATACAATATAAAACTAATGTTTAAAACTCGTCAATTGTATATATGTTGAACAATATAAATACTAAAATGTTAAGAATTACATTTTAAAACTTCAAAAATACGTACATATTGTCAAGTAAGTGAACATTGTACACGTGTATATGTTATACGCCGTTTGCGAAGAACCAACCAATTACGAATTACGAAACGGAGGGGCCATTTACGAATATTCTTATTTATTGTATTTTATCGAATAAAAACACATACAAATGCTTGTTTTCGTAATTTTAGTTCAAACATGTTTGGTTTTATAAATAAAAAGCTTCTGGAATAAACAGAGTATGTTAAAAATCACAAATCGTGATGTTCGGATTTCAGAATACTGTAGGATCTGAAAAGTCCATGTAACTTAGAACGATCTTTTTAACCCTGTTTAATAGTATTGAGGCCGTTGCAATCTTTCCTTTATTATTAATTCAATAATAAGATTTATAGAATGGTATTACCAGAAACTGTAAATAGACTTAGGTTAGGGTACTTGGAGAAAAGAATCGTCAACGCTACAAAGAGAAGGGACATGCGCAGTGAAGCAGCCTTCACAAAATGTCGTTTTGAGTAGCAGACTCGGATGGGTGTAGCAAATCATCATAAGACGACCAATGGTAGGAAGATGGTAACTGTCCATTGAATATGTGTGGTACAACGACTTGTTTTATGTTGATTTATATGTTTAGAATACTTCCAGGTTATGAAGGTGTGATGAAATTAAATGCGAGGCAGTTGGCTTTGCCGAGTTGGTGGGTGGGGCACCTGTAGTAAATATCTTATAAATTTGCTTTTTTATTATCTGATGTTCCATATTGCTGCATATGATGCTCGCTAAAAAGGAAAAATAACATAATATTGTCGTTTATCACACTGTCACTATATTTGTATCATGCTATCGTTCGGAACGTTTGGTAAAGGATTTGTTATTCATCGATCTTGCCATTTACCATATCAGTACATGTACTGTACTGAAGTCTGTTCTGACATAATAACCTGATCATGGCATCCGATTGAAATTTGTCTCTGAATTTTTATTTATTCATTGGAATCACTGCCAGTGTGTGAAACTTTCTAAAAGATATCCCGTGGCGTATAATCCCCCAAATATAACTTGTGGTGAACCACAGACCTAATAACAAAAATGTCTGTGGGTGAACAAATCTGTCTCGTTCATTATTTTTCGTGCAACAGACATCAAGTTTCACAAAGAAAATATTTTTAACATGTTTAAGAAAATTCATCAAGTTCTACAGTCAGGTCCAGAGGGGTCCTGCTACACATGCAAAGCTATGTAAAATTAACTGTGTTGTGAAATGGTTGCCGTCTTTGTGTGCTTTTTTTACATACAGACTTTTATAGATGCAACCTAGACCGCGTATATAAAAAAGTGTCTAGACGTTTATAGACGTGCATTCTTCCCCGCGAATAAGCATGAGGTCTCATGCAATCTCATGTTTTTGGTGCTAATTAAGGTCAGGATTTTTAGTTATTTCATGATTCTTTCAGATGATGAAATAATTTCAAAATATTTTATACTGATTAAAAAAAATATAAATAAAAATTGTTTACCGCCAGCTCCACATTCAAAACAGACGGCGAATATAGCCGGTTACGGACTATTAGAGACAACCCTGCTAGTATTGCTTTATTATAAGAATCTTTCATGGGTATCCGATGAAGATAGGGAATTCCAACCCTCGGTATACGTGTTTTTATCGGAACTGAGGCTTAAAACACTTATACCGAGGGTTGGAATTCCCTATTTGAACTGAATACACATGATAGATTCTTTTTCTTGCAAATCAGAGACATGTTGTGCATTGACGCCGCCAGCTACTATCGTTTTGCATGTTTTTCGGTATACCAGATGTTGGCACGCATGAATTTTATCTCGACCCTAGGGTGAGATGGAAATATCTAGCCTCTGTAAAATGACGGATATCCTTGTCCGGTATGCAAGAAAATCTGATCTATCGAGGACACAAAAATTAGTTGGCAAGCACACTGGCTCCGTGATTTTTTAAACCCTTTTCTAAGAACTGGAACGGGTATAAAATGTGTGCCTGTAGTAATATAACCCTAAACTCAATTACTGCTGTACATGCACCTATGCACAAAATTGATTTAATTTGAAATGTGCAACCTTTTAATGTCCGCAACAAAGTGAAGTGGGCATTTCAAAATCAAATGTTGTGATGCTTGGATTTCTACTTACAAGTCAAAATTTTAAACATGTTTTATAGTAGTATTCTCGATAATGTGCACAATCTTTACTTTTATTCAGGACTTTATTACAGTCCAAGTTCATTGTTAATTCGTTGAAAAGGATGTAAAACACCATACAAAGAAAAAACATTGACTAGAAACATGATAAATTAAATTCTCAGAAATGATAAAACACATATCAGTGATCAAATTTAAAGGCAGAATTTGCTCATTAACACATAAACTGATACAGTTGACGAAGCACTCGGAAGCGTTTCAACTAAGAGAATTACTCTAACAAAATAACTGAATAAAATTAAACTGCACACACTATGTCAAATAAATATTTGTGTACTCATTACACTGTACATGACTTCTGGTGCATTTTAGGCTCATCTTTTTATTGTGTATTTCGATTTTTTATTTTTTGAGCCTTCGTTTGAAAAGTTTACTCACGTGAGTAAATGAGTATTGCACGCTGCGCGCCTGGCATATTCTGACTTACATTTTTAGCCACTTGCTATAAAAAAGCAGGTGCAAAGGTTTTCTACTTGCTATTTTAATTAAGGTACTTGCATTAATATAATTTGAAACCTTGTTTCATTTTAAAAGGATTGCTATACCTGTAAATAATGACAATTTCACATTCAGCTAGATGCAGGAATGTAATAATGTATAATTATACTTACTTATATCCACCTATTTATAACCATGTTAGATAAATATGTTCAGTGAATACATGTAGACTGAGACCTAGTAAGGTAGTTTTCTTTTATTACTTGAACAATTTATCAAGTACTAATGTTTCCTACTTGCAATCTGCAAATTTAGCAAGTAAATAAGTTTTAAATTTGAACCCTGCATATTCTAGTGGGTAAAGGTATACAAATGAGGCTACATTACACAAATGTGGCGTCAACACAAAATATGTGCAGTTAAGCAGTCTATGCAACAACAAAACATGGCGATATTAGTCTGATATTGCACAGACCTAATAACAAATTTATTAATATGTCTGTGGATATCGGTGCAGAAATATTAGTAAACAAGAAATAGCACTGTTAGTGAGAAATACCCCCAAAGTCACATTTGACCTCTAAGTATGACCTTGACCTTGGAGCCACGGACCTGGATTTTGTGCGCGACACATTGTTTGGTTGTGGTGAGCATTTGTGCCAAGTTATTTGAAAATCCGTCCATGAATGACCGGACACAATTTGACTTTTGACCTCCAAGTGATCACTTGTGCCAAGTTATTTAAAAATCCCTGCAGGGGTTGTGACATAACGGTCCGGATACGAAATTGCGTACCTGTTTTTGACCTAATAACTTCAAGTGTGACCTTGACCTTTGAGGTACCGACCTGGGTTTTGCGCGCGACACATTGTCTTGTTATAATGGTGATCACTTGTACCAAGTTATTTAAAAATCCCTGCAGGGGTTGTGACGTTACGGTCCGGACACGAAATTGCGTACCTGTTTTTGACCTATGAAGTTCAAGTGTGACCTTGACCTTGAGGTACGGACCTGGGTTTTGCGCATGACAGATTGCTTGTTATGGTGATCACTTGTGCCAAGTTAATTAAAAATTCCTGCAGGGGTTGTGACGTTACGGTCCGGACACGAAATTGCCTACCTGTGTTTGACCTATGAACTTAAAGTGTGACCTTGACCTTTGATGTACGGATCTGGGTTTTGCGCGCGACACATCATCTTGTTATGGTGATCACTTGTGCCAAGTTAATTAAAAATCCATGCAGGGGGTTCTGAAGTTACAGTCCGGACACGAACTGCGGAATGACGGACGGACGGTACGATTACTATATGCCCCCGAAACCTTTGATGCTTTCCTTCCAGATAAGCAATCTCTAACAGGGTCTTTGTATCATGTCAGTGTGTGTGGTAGTATCTTACTTGAGCAAGGTACTCTGAAAGTATGCCAGCCTTCGGTGTGAAAGTATGCCAGCCTTCGGAGGGGATGTGTCGGTCCTGTGTGCAAGCAGAACAATGTGCAGCCAATACTCGTTGCTTCTGTGTCAGCTTGATTCACGTCCGTAAACATTCCCCGGAAGAGTGGTTGCTCATACAGTGCTCCAGATAAGACGCATATATATATTTATTGTATACTTAGTTTCATATTGTCCCGTTTAGTTTGCATTGAGCTAAGTGTGCAATATTCTACGATATTGCACACATTGATATTGCACCGGAACTTTTGCTCGTGCTTGCTAAGAGCCGCGAAATAGAAATAAGGAACTACTTTCAAATAAAAATAACGGAATCCTTGGTATGGTGTCAACAAAAAAATACGTGTTTTTTTTTCAACCTTTTACATGTTTTATGGCAGAAATTGATAAAATAATTGAAATGGTCACTCACCCACTGTTTTTAACGTTATCAAATGGTAAACAAACTTTAGAAAATCGCTTGATGTTTTTAATGACGTCATCCGACGTCATTTTCGCGCAAACTAATCATCCACACAAAATGAAACTGAATGACAAGATGGGAATTCCATCAAAAGCTATAAAAATAACACAAATACAACGAAAAGTAATAGTCATACAATTAACATTGATCGAAAACAATATGAAAGTATGCAATAAAAAGGTTATTGAATTTGTATGGCTAAATATTACTTGGAACTCGTTGTTTTGGCGCAGGACTCGTCGTCCTTTTCCAAAACAACTCGTTCCAAGTAATATTTAGCCATACAAATCTAATAACCTATGATATAATCGCCGATAAATATGGAGAACCGAATACCCACGTACACACAACTTAATAGCTTAGAAAAGTAGAGTGCGTCCAACCATACCCCTGCGAAAATCTGTTCTTATACTCAAGAACAGTTCATGAACAGTTCTAGAACATTAAGAACAGTTCCTGAACTGTTTTTGATTCATTGTTCTAGAACATGTTCTTAATATGTTCTTGAACATTTTCAAGAACTATTGAAGATCATTTCAAGAACTTTAATTTTTCTTAAGATATTCTTGAAAGGTTCTTGAACAAGTTTAGAACAGTTCAAGAACCTTTAAATAGAGAAAATTTTCTAAAAATGTTCTTGAACAATTTGAAGAACAAATGAAGAACCGTTCAGGAACTTCAAGGGTTCTTAAACCGTTCTTAATTAGTTCTTAACTCTTAAGTGTTCTTAAACTTTAAGTGTTAAGCACTAATTAAGAACAGTTTAAACCCTTGAAGTTCCTAAACTGTTCTTCATTTGTTCTTGAAATTGTTTAAGAACAGTTTTAGAACATCTTCTCTATTTAAAGTTCTTCAAATGTTCTTTAAAATGTGAACTAAATTCCTTTAAGTAATAGATAGAGTATGGTTTCATTGAGTTGGTTCATTTAAACATCGAGATGGGCTACGCCCATCGAGGTGTTTAAATTAACCAACGAGATGAAACCATACTCTATTTGTTTTGTAGCATGTCCATTTCAGCTCTATTTCAGTTATTCTAACAGTTATTCTCACTGTTATTCTCACAGTTATTCTGACAGGTCTTATTTTGAATTAAACGATTTACACATGTGTCTGAACAAAGAGAATTGTCTGTGACCATGCTACAAATAGGAAATGTAATTAAGATGTGCTTAAAATATCTACAAATATGTTATCTTAATAGGAATGTCGTTACAAATCGATTACAGCTGTGCAAATGTAAATATACATTAAATTAGTAAGCATTAGTCACAATATTAACCACCTAATAAACTATTGTGATCTTCCCTTATTAGTCACACTACTTACTGATACAGCGTTTGAAAAAGGCATTATTTTTGTAATGCTGACAGGCACAGGTATTAAACTGAAATTTCTTTGTTTTAAGTAGCTTGAACACACCCCAAGTATACATAGATGGCTTTTGCTGGGACATGAAAACAGTTATCCATAAACTTGGTATAAAAAGACATTTAGATTAGTATAAACTAATTGGGTTACCCTCGATAAATAAAGACTTTCAATTCAATTCAATTCAATTATTTTGTAGCACTTAAATTTTGTGTTGATTAAATTAAAATTCAACAGTTTCAAATCTTTTGAGTATTTCCACAAAACAACATAATTTATTACACCATTTCCAGAACAGGTTTTTCCATAACAAACTGAATGTTTATGAATGTTGTTTAACGGCTCATCAACACAGTATTAGGTTAAAAGAAAAATTACAGTTCTTGAAATGTTCTTCAATAGTTCTTGAAAATGTTCAATGTTTAAGAACATATTAAGAACATGTTTCGCAGGTGTTCATCTTCATTAATTAAACAAATCTATACTACTATTAACAAACAAATATATGATAATGACATTAATGCATGAACAGTTTAATATAATAACATTATCTGCAGTTTAAAAGCCCATGTCTTCATTTAAGTAGGTAAAGAATATATGACACCAGAGTGATTCTGACAAAATTGCAAATAAAATGAAGACGCCATTCTTTTGAATTTTTGGCGGTTAAATGGATGAAATTTCTAAATGTAGTCTTTAGAAACAGTATTTTAAAATGAAACCCCTATTGTCATGTGTTTTCGCGGATTGACTTTCTTTTTTTGTTGCCGACAGAAAAATGGTATTCAGCACTGCAGATATTATTTCATTTCAGTATCATATGTAACATTTCCCCAAGTATGACCAGGCATTCTGAAGGTTCAATTAATGAATTGTTCTTTAACTGCTATGTAGGTTAAATTAGTGGCCAAGGGAGTTCTGGAACTGTGCAGGAACTGTTCTGGATAGATTGTTCAAGAACTATTCTTGAGCTGTGCTTCATCTGTTCTTGAGTTAGATGAGACTAGAACACTTCCAGTACAGATCGTTCTGGAACAGTTCTAGAACAGTTCCAGTACAGATAGTTCTAGAACTGTGCTTCATCTGTTCTTGAGCAGTTCTGGAACTGTGTATGAACGTTAAATGAGACAAAATTTCTAGTCTTGGGTTATGTTCAAGAACAGTTCCAGTACAGATAGTTCTAGAACTGTTCTTAAACATAAGTTCTAGAACTGTTCTTGAACATACGTTCTAGAAAATTTGTCTCATTTAACGTTCACGTACTGCTCTAGAACTGTACCAGAACAGATTAGGTACAGTTCAAGAACAGTTCTTGAACAATCTATCCAGAACAGTTCAAGAATTGTTCATGCACAGTTCTAGAAAATTTCGCAGGGGAACTCAGTGGATGCTTATTGAAGTTTGAGGTACTGAATGACAGTCAAGTGCAGAATTTTACTTACGTTTCGTTAGATGCTTGCAAGAAAATAGAAATTGCCTTTTTTTGTCAGCTATTTGACACAAATTAATCAATAATGCCCTTAAATATATATTCATTCAACATTGCTTCTGTCTTTTTTTTTTTAAAGGGGGAGATGAAATATGCAATGTTTTTTATGGTAATGACTAATGAATATATACTCGGTGAAAAAGGTTTTGGACCAGGGTATATAGAGTCATATAAAAATAAAACTAGTGGACAGAATTTAAGTATCTTTTTTTAGTAACCAAGGTCTACCCTACCCGGTTAATTTGGTACCAGAAACATTAAATTCCAAACAAGATTTGATTTTAAAAAAATATCGCGAACACACATTCGAGTAACCAATAAAAAGATTATTATTTTTTCGCAAACTTCCATTGTAAATGATAATTATTGTTGATTGTTGGTCTATTGTGAATTATCAACTGAGATAATAAGGGTTATGGTCGAATGTCAAGGTTCAGAGATCATTGTAAGGGTTCGAACACTGCCATGGTCGAAAACTTTTTTTACAGAGTATACCTTTTACAAAACTTGTTTATAAAACATGTTTACAAAAATACGCATAAGTTTGTAATTTGTAAATGTAAATACGTAAAAAAAACAAAAACATGCATACATTGTGCTGAAAGCTTATCTGGAGCACTGCATATAAACTCTGAAGACATCACCCAATACCTGCTTAAATAACAATAACTGGATTTTAATTGACTGAACCCTGAATTATACCATACCATAAACTCACCAAAGAAAATTGATAAACTTGGAAATATGGAACCAGATTACAGATGACAGCAAGCTATTTCGAGAGAAAAACATTAAACATGTCAGAGGGAACATGACTAGATCGGCATGATATTCTTTTCTTTGGTGAGTTTTATGTATGCATGTGTGGTATATAAGGCTTAAATTAGTTGTTTATTCAGGCATTGCGTGATGTCTTCAGAAACCTGCATATGGAGTTGTGCCACATACTCTACCTACTTTATAAAGGGGTTTCTAGCTCTGCAGTGCTCCAGATAGACTGCGCATCCATGTAAATTACGTGATATTTCAGAGTCTTCATTTTCTTTTAATTCACTCCATACCATATACGGACGTAATTTTCCAGGTACGCTATTTCTTTTGAAACGATGCGTATCTTGGTAGCTTATTTTTGCCAATCAGAGTTTTTGTGGTGCATAGCATACTTTTCACGAGACCGCTTTATTGATTGTATGAAACCGCGTCACCAGTTTTTACAGTTTCTATCTGGTTCTGTTTCTCATTTTTTCCCTGTAATATTGGTAAGGGTTCACTGAGCATTTATCGCCAATTTGTTATGCAAAACAATAGTAAATTTGCCGATGTTTTTTAGCGTGAGCTGCAAGCGATGAAAACAATTAAAAAAAGAGAGACCCGCTAATGGTTCGTACCATTTTAATGGACATTATTTCCAATCGTGGGAAGTGTCTGAAAACCAAAAATTACACCCAGGTATAGGTTGGCTAGTAGTAGCTGACCCCTAAAATCACACATACATGTGCAGTCAATGTTTATGAGCGTTAGGGATCTAGATTTACATTATTGATAGCACATTTTTCCGACAGTCACTTGCACTTTTGGTCATATTAAACTATATCAGCAAGGACAAGATTTAAAGCTATGCTTAAGGGTTCAAATAAGAATGCAAAACCGTAAAACACTTTGCAAGAAAGTAATTTGGTTGCAGGCTGACGGGCATTCAAAGAATAACACTTTTCATTGCTGTATGTATCGTGTGACATGGTCCATTGTGAGAGGTAATTTTCAGTACAAAACAGACTAAAAACTAAGCAGAACCAGTAATTTTTAACTGATCTACAAATAGACAGACTATAATAAATATATTGAATAAAACTGCATCTTTATATGTTAATAGCTGTACTGATCAAAGATCAGGAGAGCTTATGCCATGGTGCGGCGTCCGAGTCGTCCGTCTGTCAAATTTTTTTGTAGCGTCTTTTTCTTAAAAACTTTAAATAATATTGATATGGAACTGTTTTTAAAACGAGTCGAAAATTATTTTGATTCGACATTAAACATGTCTGCATAGAGTTTATATATCAAATATTTGTAGCGAATACTCCTCTGAAAATTCACAGGAATGTTGCTCTTGATGTCTAGTTGATCTTACCAAAATTTCAGGTTGGCCGGAAATTCAAGAGGGCTGCCACGTCTAAAAATAGATTTTTAAAAACAAGTTTATAGAGACTACTTCTTGAAAACTGTAAATAATATTGATATGGGACTTTTTCTAAAATGATCAGCATGACATGATGTTGATCCTTGTCAAAATTTATTTGGATTTGACATTAAACATGGCCACCAGTGGCCATCTTTGTTTGTTTACATAAGAGTTATATAGTAGAAACTTGTAGCGACTACTCCTCTGAAACTACTTGACGGATTTTCATGAAACTTCACAGGAATGTTGCTCTTGATGTCTAATTGATCCCAGCAAAATTTAGGTCGGCCGGAAATTCAACACGGCCCCTTGGCTAAAAATTATTTTTTTTAAAAACAAGGTTTTAGCGACTACTTCTTGAAAACTATAAGTGATATTGATATGGGACTTTTTCTAAACTGATCAGCTTGACATGATGTTGATCCTTGTCGAAGATTATTTTGATTCGACCGACATTAAACATGGCCGCTAGTGGCCATCTTTGTTACTACTTTGAAACTACTTGACAGATTTTTATAAAACTTCACAGAAATGCTGATATAGCTATCAAAACCTATCAGTATAGCTTGAAAATCATTGACCTCTTGTTTAATAATAACAATTTAATAATTGAATTTTAACCCACAATGGCTTGCATCAAGAAATAACATAAAGTATATTTGTGTTTTACAACAATACTATTAACGATTATGACAAATTAGTTTGGCTTTAAATTGCATTTTTTTTAATGCTGTTTTCAGTATACCCATGCGCGCAGTTTGCTAATACAAATTGTCACAGTGTCGGTGCCCAGACTCGAGCATTAACATCTTTTCCAGGCTGTGATGAATGGCCATGATATACATATGGATTTTTGAAGATGACATGTACTGGTAAGTAGATGCTCACAAATAACTAGCACTCCTTTCTATTTGGTTTCAGAACTAGAACGTTTCAGAACTAGAACATTTTGACCTCAAATTCAACTTGTTTTACTTACGGTGTGGTAACCGGAGGCCCTGGGTTCACCATACTCCGTGGTGCCACTGAGTTCCGTCGGTGTGTTCTTGGGCAAGACACTTTCCCTTAGCCTCGTCCGTCGGATGGGGACGTAAACCGATCTATCCTTCGAGCATGTTAAAGAACCATAGGAATCTGTTCGATAATAAGAGTAGGGCAGGTTCCCGGATTCCTCTGTCTGGGGCAGCTCTAAATAACTATACTGTGTTGATGAGCCGTTAAACAACATTCAATTACGGTGTGGTTCAGATTATGGACTAATGAGCAAGTATATAATGCATTAGCTGGTTCTTATGCATTGCATGATGTCTCATTATGTCTGTCCAGCAATCTTGTCTTTACTGATATTTTACTAACAGAGTCTTGTAAAAATAATGAGGTTTAGGTCCAACCTTTGTCTTACTAAAACTTAAAATATTACTGATTTGATTATTGTCTACTTTTTATATGTCTGCCTGTTCGTAAACAATTGCTCATTCCGGACAGTAACTCTGAAACTATAACACTCACAATCATGAACTGTACATTGCCCTTAGTAAGAGGAGGAACCCTAATTTTTTGGGGGGTCAAAGGTCCAGATCGCCATGACCTTATATGGAAATATGCATTCTTGACGATAACTCCGAAACAATAACACCCACTCTCATGAAACTTAATAGGCAAATTTCGTCTAGCGGCTTGGGCATTGGTGTCCCTAAGCAGCTCTTTCTCAGAAACCACTTGGCCAATTTTACTCAAATTTCCCATGGATACTCCTGAGTTTTTTTTATCTGATATTTAAAGGGACACATGGCAATCTTGAGTTTTATTCAAATATTAAAATGTGCTCCTCGATTTAGTTATCCTGCGTCATTTTGACTTTAAAACTGCTTGCATATAATTAAAAAAAAAACTGTGATTTCAATTTTCTTCACTATTTTACTGAATTTTCAAATATATTATTGGTGCAATATTATAAAGAGTTAGTAAAATGTAAAATCAATTTGCTTTGAACTTTATAATTCTAACAATTAATATTAATGATTGAACAAATGCAAGTTAAGAGAAAAACTAACGGGACACCGTGAGTTTTTAAAAAAATCAAGATTTTTAAACAATTTTATGCACTTGTCATCTCAGCAAACAGCAAACTCGATTGTTTTTATGTTTTTAAGGGTGGCATATATAGTAATCGCACTGTCTGTCCGTTTGTCTGTACACTCGTGTCCGCTTCATAACTCTGACAATAATGGATGGATTTTCAAATAACTTCGCACAATTGCTCACCACAACAAGACGATGTGTCGAGAACAAAATCCAGGTCCGTGGCTCAAAGGTCAAGGTCACACTTAGAGATCAAAGGTCAAAATCCGCGTCTGTACACTCGTGTCCGCTTCATAACTCTAACAATAATGGATGGATTTTCAAATAACTTCGCACAATTGCTCACCAAAAAAAGACGACGTGTCGCGCACAAAATCCAGGTCCGTGGCTCCAAGATCAAGGTCACACTTAGAGATCAAAGGTCAAAATCCGTTCGTCTGTACTCGTGTCTGCTTCATAACTCTTGACAATAATGGATGGATTTTCAAATAACTTCGCACAATTGCTCACCACAACAAGACGTGTCGCGCACAAAATCCAGGTCCGTGGCTCCAAGGTCAAGGTCACACTTAAGAGATCAAAGGTCAAAATCCGTTCGTCTGTACACTCGTGTCCGCTTCATAACTCTGACAATAATGGATGGATTTTCAAATAACTTCGCACAATTGCTCACCACAACAAGACGACGTGTCGCGCACAAAATCCAGGTCCTTGGCTCCAAGGTCAAGGTCACACTTAGAGATCAAAGTTCAAAATCTGTTCGTCTATACAATCGTCTCCGCTTCATAACTCGGACAATAATCAACGGATTTTCAAATAACTTCGCACAATTACTCACCACAAGAAGTCGTGTCGCGACAAAAATATTTAATTTTTTTAATTTTTTTTTTCTTCTATTTATTTTTATTTTTATTTATTTTTTAAATATTTTTTAAATTTTATTTTATTTGATTTTTATTGTTTGTTTGATTTTTTTTTTTTGATTTTTTTTTAAATATATCTGTTGGTTTCATATTGCTCAAGGTCACACTTACAGGTCACTTCGGGGGCATTTGTCACTTACTGTGACATTTCTTGTTAGTTACTAAAATGTTTACAAACTTTCATTTAAGCATCATTGACCTTTTTATTAGATCACCTGAGCCGAAGGCTATATTGGGATCACTCTTCGTCCGTCGTTGTTAACTTTTCTTCAAACAACTTCTCCTCAGAAACCGCTTGGCTAATTTTGACCAAACTTCCCACTCGAAAAAAATAAATAAAAACAAAACTTCTGGTACGTAAAATATTGAGTATGAAATTTGTAGGCTGTGTCCCGTTTCTTCCATGTACGGCGAATTTATTGTCGTACCTTATTTTTTTCCAAATCTAACAGCAGTGTTATACCTATTGATGAAGTTTTTTTTTGTTGTTTTTTTGTATTTAATATAAATAAAACATGTAGGCTATTTAAAACAATGATTATAATCAAAATTATGGCCTCAAAATAATTCCACCTTTCCTGTAAAATCGCGCTAAAATTCCCCCACCCAAGGGTGTGGGTCGCAGTCCCCCAAAACAGAGTGGCGGCCCTGCCAGCTCTCATGGCTTGCGGAACGTCGGTGGTTCTACACAGGTAACCAACCGCCTGGTTGGAGAGGCATCTGGGGTCTTCCTCCACCAATGGAAGCTGGAAAGTCGACATATGACCTTAGCTGTTGGTGCGACTAAAATCCCAATTCAATTCAATTCAATTTTTCTACATCCATATTTCAAATAATTATTTGAACAATTGAAAACAAATTCTATTTGCAAATTTATAAAAATTACTAAATGTTGATTCTGTTAAAACCTGTGAGATTTTCAAACTCCAATTTTTTTATATTTTTATTTAATTTATATATGAAGCAGGTTGAAAGTTAAAAACGATACTTGATTAATAAATTGAGATGCTAATTATAATTGATAAATACTTCAAGATTTCCATGTCTCTTTAACATACTTTGACGGGGAATATAAATTCACAGAATTGTTGATTATATTAAACACATGCAATAGTAAAATTACAACTAAAGAAAATTTGAAAACACTATATTTTATTGCATTTTATTTAATTACAAGATGATTTTAACTTCAGAACAATACTGGAATAATAAAATGAATGGATGTGCTAATTGTAATGCTTGATTAAGTGTAATATAAGTATGAGGAAAGTACCAGTATTAAAGATTACATAATTTTGATATGTTCAAAAAACAGTAAATTTCTGAATTTAAATAATGATTATACATTTTATCTTGAAATTTTCAAATGCAAATCAGTTATTTTATTCACTCAGTTCATACATATACCTGAAAATATTGAAAAATGGGATTAGAGACATAACGTTAATAATTATGCATTTTACTTGTTTTAGTGTAATTAATAGACCTATAAGAAATACTCTCTGTTTGTTTGTTTGTTACACAGTTTGACTATCAGACAGGATCCTATACTGTGATACATCCTGTTTGATATATGTAAGGTGTCAATTATGTGATTGCTGGGGTGTTAATTATTTAATGACCCCCAATAAACAGCCATATAGTGTCCCACTTCCTTTGTGGATATATTGGATTAAAGATTTTATGGTTCTCTAAAAAAGTGGGTCATGTAATACTTAGTTAATGACTTCTCCTGCTCTGTTTTGACTGCCAGCAATTTATAAATTGATTACATCTGGTTAGACTTAAATTTGGGCATGATAAAAGCCACTCAAGTATCATTTAAACCACATTCAAACGTTTATTAGTTTTGGTGAATTTTAATTTAATTTTCATAGTATTGATTTGAGGCTCCAGTAATATATTTTATTTAAGTGTTCATATGCTAAAGAGGCACAAGGTAATCTTGATTTTTTAAAGACTAAAAGCATCCCAATAGTTCTTCTACATTACTTTCATTTTTGCAAATCATTGTTAATTAATATTTGAATTGTTTAAATCAAATTGTATTTGCCTTCTAATTGTTGATTATATTACAACAATACTATATTTAAAGCTAACAGAGGTGTCCGCAACATGCCAATTTGTCCGCGGACATATTTGACCACATGTAAGTGTCGAATATGCCCGCAACAAGCGAATATCTTCGCGGTAAATTTATGGGGAGTCACAAACAATTTTTTTATATTGATCTGTAAATGTCGAAAGGTAGATTAGAGAGGAGATTTTGCTTACTAGTTTGTTAATTAACAAAATAATAGACTTGTAGCAGAGTCGCTGACATATTCTTTTGTATGTGCACAGTTGTAAATCATTTAATTGAAAATAAAACTCGTCAGAATGACTTGTGTACTCTAACTACCAGTTATCAGAAGTTAGAGTATGGCAGACTGGTGAAATGAACATGCTACAAAACAAATAGAATATGGTCTCATCTCATTGGTTGATTTAAACACCTTGATGGGCTGCGGCCATCTCGATGATTAAATCAGCCAAATCGATACACATAGAAGCAATTGATGTATCATAAATAATGATTAATTAATTGGCATAAACCATTGTTAACAGTTATTTATGTTGATATAAAGAAAACAGATGTGAATAAAGATGAAGAATGTAAAACTTATAAATAATGAAAAGAATAAAATGAATGAAAAAAAAATAATGTGGAATTCTATAAAATAAAAAAAAGCAGCGCACAACATAATTCAGTGGTACCGTATATATAGGCGTTGAGCGATTTAACATGAGAGAACAGGTGAAATAGCTGAGTGGTAGATTTTTAGATCACCTGAGGTCGAGGCGAGGGCCAATTTTGACCAAACTTCACATGGATGAATGCTTATTAGATTTGTTAAAATTAGGTCATCGCAACATCCTTAAAAAGTCTTCTTCTCTAAAACCACAAGGCACAGAGCTCTCATGTATTACATGTAGCATCAGCTTATGGTCCTCTACTAAGTTTGTTCAAATGGTGACCCTGGGGTCAAATTTGGCCCCACTCCGGGGCCACAGGTTTACATAAACTTATATAAGATAAAAGTAAATCTTCTTCTCTGAAACTGAATGAGCCAGAGGTTTAATATTTTGCATTACTATAAGATTATGGTCCTTTACCAAGTTTGTTCAAATGGTGACCCTGGGGTCACATTTGGCCCCGCTCCAGGGGTCACATGTCTATAGGGAAAACTTAAAAAATCTTCTTCTCTGAAACTGCTTGAGCCAGGTGTTTAATATTTTGCATTTGCTATAAGCTAATGGTCCTCTACCAAGTTTGTTCAAATGGTGACACTGGTGTCAAATTTGGTCCAGCCCCGGGATCACAGTTTTACATAGACTTATATAGGAAAAAAATCGAAATTCTTCTTCTAAAACTACAAGAGCCAGAGTTTAATATTTTGCATTTACTATAAGATTATGGCCCTTTACCAAGAGCGTTTAAATGGTGACCCTGGGTCACATTTGGCCCGCCCTGGGGGTCAAAGTTTTACATAGACTTGTATAGGGAAAAACTTAAAAAATCTCTTAAACTGCAAGAGCCAGAGGTTTAATATTTTGCATTTGCTATAAGCTTATGGTCCTCCACCAAGTTTGTTCAAATGGTGACCCTAGGGGCACATATTTTACATAGACTTACATAGACTGGTATAGGAAAAAACTTAAAAAATCTCCTTCTCTGAAACCACAAGGCACACAGCTCTCATATATTACACATAGCCCTGGGGTCACATTTGGCCATGCCCCAGGGGTTACACTCTACCACCTTCATTTTGCATTTGATCTTTACCAAACTGTGTCAGTGTCTTTATAACAATGTTTTTAACACAACAGAGGCCACATTTCTTGAACGATCTTGCACAGATTGTATATGACCATGAGATTTGAAGAAGTTTGATAATGGGCAAGTACTCAGGTGATCGATATAGGGCCATCTTGGCCCTCGTGTTTGAATTATTCCCCTTTGGAAAAAAGTTTAACCCGAAACTTAACCTTGCCTTTTACAATTGATTGTGGCTAATAATTATCAAAGTTCTAGGTTTACAACAACGAAAGTGGTGCTCTTGTTTATGATAGAGTTTTAACAAATGATATAAAATTAACCCATGAAGGTTTGCATTCAGAAATAACATGCTGTTGAGTTTTAATTTCAAACCAAATGCATGAAATGTATACGTGTGTTTTTACAGAAATACTATAAACAACTATTACAAATCAGTTTGCTGGAAGTTATTGCTTTTTAACTGATATTTTCAGTATACCACTGCGGACAGTTTGTTTATACGGTGTGTTGCAGTGTCGGTGCCCAGACTTGGGCATCAGCATCTTTTCCAGCCTTCAATGAAATGGCAGTGGTATACATATGGATTTTTGAGATGACATGTAAGTTGATACTCATGTAACTAGAAATTATTTTAAACCAAAACCTATTTTGATTACAGATCACACATACATCATGTTCAAAATCCCTAGAAAATTCGGTGGATCATATTTTCAACACTTTGTCCGCCAGTCCTTTCACCAGTCCCTCTGTCTCTCTTTTATTGCCCATAGCATAATTTGGAACTACTAATGGGACTGGAATGAAACTTCACGCAATAATAGAGGGCAATGAGTGGGAAGTGTAAGAACCATAACTCTTCATTCAAATTAGAGTTATTGCCCATTAGAATGTTATACTTACAATTTTTGTCTGGAGCTGTCGACATCTTTGCATATCTGATGACAGTGCGCATTATGAGCATGATGAAGTTTGCAACATCACAAGTAGATGAATTTCAATGAATGAAGGCATTGAAACGTTGATATTTAGAAATGTTCTTAATTGTTTCATTTAGTTAAAAGTTTGCCATGTAACAATTCTGGTCTGCCTGGAGAGAAAACAAATGTTGCTGTCTAAACATTATTTAATTATTTATTGAATAGCAAACTTTATATTAATATTAATTCTAACACTACCTCCGCAGTCTTTCATATACACAAAGAAGAGAGACAGCTGCATGTTATTCTATGATAAAATACAGCTCTTCCATTAATTCCCTGCGTATATTTCATCCGTTGGAAGCGCCACGTTACATGACGCCACTTGGTAAATATATGTCACGAAGACAAACTCAACAGTAATTTTAATGAAATTTTACAAAATACTTGCCATGCTCCCAAACCGTGCACACCCCCGATATAAACCCATCATATGCATCAGTACATATAACATTATTAAGCATCTTGAACAAGCTGAGAACGTTTGACGTCATATAGCGCAAACTAGTTTGTCACTTGACTAAGAGTGCATACGGGGGCGCCCAGTGAAACAGCCTGTAAACATAGCAGCCTGATTACCTTGACCTCCGAGATGATTTATAGTACCCCAATAAAAGTGTAAACAATGGGGTTATTGTTGTGTTAGAATCGAAATAATAAATACTTACCTGTATTTTATCGGTGAATAAAATACAGTTAGTCATTTGGATGCGAGTAATTAAGTCACTCGTGCAAACGCACTCGTTATTTAATTACTACGCATCCGAACTCTTAACTGTATTTTATTCACCGATAAAACACAGGTACCTATTTATTATTTCTTAAGTAAACAAAATAAATATATATATTTGGCTGGGAGTTGATGGCGTGCTCCTGTAATCCAGTTACTTGGAAGCCAGGGTCTGAGGGCGGGGTCTTACTATCAGAGTGAATATGTCGATCGGACATCTGCACTAAGCCCGGCATCAATATGGGCTTCCTGGGGGAGCCCAGGCATGTCCAGTATATAAGGAGGTAAGTATCGGTTTGCGCTCGTGACTAGGCACCTGATAGTAGCCAGTCCAATAAAACTTTTTTTATATATATAAATATATTTTTTTAATAACCATCTTTTCTATTTGCAGATTCATGTTCTCAAGGTCTTCGTGGAAAAAAATATTCCAAGCCCGGTAGGACTGTCTTACCAACTTTCAGTGCTGTTACATGTATAAAATCTCAGCCTTCTTTTTTTTTTTTAAATTTTACTGAAGGTGATATGATATGGTTGTCATTTTATGACCCAGCCTTATTTATAGGCAAACAATTTGCTAGTTATGAGGTTGTGTTAAACCAACTATTGTTTTCAAGTTATTGCTTTCTAAGTACTTTTTATGCACCATTTAAACAAGTTAGAGGAGATGACATACATATATAGCATTAGGCTTGTCCATCCCATCTGTACTTACAGATATATACATACATCCCGGTTTTGTGTCTGAGCCATAACTCAACCATTGAATGGATAATAAAGATATTGGACAAAATAAGGATTAAAAAGCAACATTTTTGTATTAAGTCACTGGTTATTGAGAAATAGGTTGCCAGTGTTGGGATAAAATTGTGTGGTGTAAATGCATTGCTGCCTGTATTCTGTTAGATTAATTTTGGTTTAATCTACCACCATAGATTATGTGTTTTGATCAAGGTCTATTCTAATGAAATGGTGTATTTGGCAATGATAAACAACTCTAGTAAAATAGTTTGATGAACCAGTATAATAAAATAGTCACTGACATTTATAAACCAGTCCAGTAGAACAGTCACTGACATGGATGAACCAGTCCAGTAGAATAAATTAACTGACATGGATGAACCAGCCCAGCAGAATAATTTAACTGACATGGATGAACCAGTCCAGTAGAATAGTCACTGACATGTATAAACCAGTCTAGTAGAATAATGTTACTGACATGGATGAACCAGTTCAGTAAAATAATCACTGACGTATAAACCAGTCTAGTAGAACAGTCACTGACATAGTCTCGGCCAGCCAGAACGTATCATGCATATGTCTTACTTGCAGATATCGGTCTGGGCAGATTAGGCCAATTAAAGCGCCCACTAGCGATTAACACAATTTATTCGCGCGTTTTTTTCACGCTCATAAAGTCGACGTTTGCGTGACGTCATGTTGTAAAAACAAGTACAATGTCAATTGTTGATGCAGCAGTTAAACTGTTTAACGTCACTTGCTGCTTCTCATAAGTTAAAAATAAGAAAATATCATTAAATTATCTTAAAAACATGTTTTTTGAAAGTCTCGTTGGATCACTAAAAATCTCACCAAAATCGCCCAAAACGAGAGGGCGATTTTAAACGTCCTATGATCCGTGTAGCATAGCGTAACGAAGAAATCAGTAGCGGGCCGGATGACCGAGGCTATCACTGACATGGATGAACCAGTCCAGTAGAATAAATTAACTGACATGGATGAACCAGCCCAGCAGAATAATTTAACTGACATGGATGAACCAGTCCAGTAGAATAGTCACTGACATGTACAAACCAGTCTAGTAGAACAGTCACTGACATGGATGAACCAGTCTAGTAAAACAGTCACTGACATGGACGAACCAGTCCAGTAGATAGTCACTGTCCAGTAGAACCAGTCTAGTAGAACGGTCACTGACATGGATGAACCAGTCTAGTAGAACAGTCACTGACATGGATGAACCAGTCCAGTAGAATAGTCACTGACATGTATAAACCGGTCTAGTAGAATAATGTTACTGACATGGATGAACCAGTCCAATAGAATAGTTACTGACATGTATAAACCAGTCTAGTAGAACAGTCACTGACATGTATGAACCGGTCCAGTAGAATAAGCACTGCCATGTATAAACCAGTCTAGTAGAACAGTCACTGACATGGATGAACCAGTCCAGTAGAATAGTTACTGACATGTATAAACCGGTCTAGTAGAATAATGTTACTGACATGGATGAACCAGTCCAATAGAATAGTCACTGACATGTATAAACCAGTCTAGTAGAACAGTCACTGACATGGATGAACCAGTCCAGATGAATAGTCACTGACATGTATAAACCAGTCTAGTAAAATAATGTTAATATCAGTGATAACTGTTATGCCATCAGTATGTTCCTGGGATGGTAAATAATTTGAGAACAACAATCTACACTTTTTTCAATTAATTTACATACAAATATTTTAGCAGAGTAAAAAATATAATTGAATTATTTTTATAAAAACAAACATAAAACATTAAAAGGCAATTCTGTGGGCCTTGGTTTATAAAAAATCCTGCTGAAGGAAACGTATTTTTACAAACTCTACAAGCAAAATTTCAATAGTTATATTGCCGATATTTGAATTGTTTGGGTGTTTGTTAACTATTTATCATGCTTACTATCATCAAAGAAGTATTTGAGTGAGATTTTTGTAACCATTAGTAATATTTAGGACACATTCAAGTCCTTTTTATTTGCAGTAGCATCAGAATGTTCATATGTTCGGGGTTCAGGGTCAACTGAATATTTTCCATTTTTGATAAACTTTTTTCATATAATTTGTTTACTTGCCACACATATTTTTAAAATCTTGGATTTTTTAAAAACTTATAGTGTCATTATTTTTTCATAACTTCCATATTGGATATCAATGTTAATATTTATTTAAAAAGCTCGAAGCAAATCGAGTTTGCATGTAACTAATTGCTATACTCCCGTAGGAACGTATTATGTTGTGACATTTACCGTTTGTCAGTCTGTTCGTTCGTCTGAATGTCTGTTAATTTTTTGCAAGGTATAAGGTCTACAACAATGAAAAACATCTTCAGCATGATCCAAAAAAAACACATCTTATAAAGGACCATAACTCCCTGAATTATACTGTTTGAATTATTTCCCTTTGAAAAAAAATGTAACCTGGAACTCAACTTATAATTTACCAATGATTGTAATTGTGGCTAATAACTTTCAAAGCATTAGATCTGCTTGTTATTGCACTTATAATTTATTTAATTTTTACATATGATTCCACTGTTTTTAATTTATTTATTACCTCTTGCAGAGAAAACAAATATAAAAGAAAAACTCAAAATTGTATTTAAAGGGACACCAGGCAGTCTTGAATTTTTAAAAACTAGCGGCATTCCAATATTATATTTAAACCTATAGTAGAATAAGAAGAGAAAGTTGAAAATTTAATTTAATTATATGCAATCAGGTGTAAAGTTAAAATATTACTGGATTAATAAAGCAAGATGCAAATTTTAATGCTTGATAAAAATTTCAAAATTGCTGTATGTCTTTTTAATTATATGCAAGCATGTGATACTGCATAAAAAAACAAGGTGCTAATGCTAATAAATGTTCAAGATTGGCAGTTGTCCCTCTTTAATAAACAATAAAGGCTACTTTTCTATGTCAATTGCTATTTCATGACTATAAAATTTCCGGATGGACACTTTGGGAGCCAGAACATACTCTGTCCTCACTCCCCTCTCTATTGCATATAATTTATGAATTACATCATGTACATGTAACATTAATTTTATCTCAACCAACCCCATAAAAAGCAAATACATAAAATTGTTATGAAGTATCTGTTTTATATTTATGTATATTTAATAGATTTTAATTATATGTTCAATAGATGATATCTTGTTATATATATATATATATATACAGGTATTTATTTTGACTAGCTCATTTAACTTGGGCCCCGTGTGGTTCCCGGGGGCCCCCGTTTGGTCACGAGGCAAAGAAGAGGGCCACTGCAGATCCCTTTGGAGGGGTAGGCAGAGGGGTAGAATCCCCCCAAATTCATGTTCATTTTATCATTTTTTGTTCATGTTCATTAAAGGTCTTCATCATGATCCCTGCATTGTTTCAGGTGCTATCTTACTCGCATCAAAAGAGCAGTGACAGAAAAACAATAAACATGGCTCCAGCATAAATGGAGTTTCTACGATAGAATTTGTAGCAACTATGCAGTTCAGGGTGAGAAGGTTCTAGGCCCATTTTCCATATTTTATCTCGATGTACATGGAAGATGAGCCTGGCATGTTCATGCCTGTTAGGCGCCATATAACCTTTTCATATGTTGGTGTGCCTTAAAACCCCAATTCAATTCATTTAACTTGTATCTTGCTTCGACTCTGTGCACAGCAGTAGTTATCAAGTTGAGATACACATCTGCAATATCATATCCATATTGCAATGCAAATTACAATTTTATAGATAAAATAAATAACCCTGTCAATTTATATTATAAATTGTCTTGTTTGTTAATCCCCAGCAGTTAATATCTTGGCAAGTTCAAAGGCTAGGCACACATGATTGCATTTTGTGTTACAGTGTTTGAATGTTAAATAAATCTTTATTTTGTTTAAATTACGGCATCCCTTTAGTTTTTCAACTTGACTTGCATATTTGCAAATCATTATCAATATTTCAATAGTTCAAAGCAAATTGTTTCAGCATTTTAATAGATGTTGATCATATTGAACCAATAATATATTTAGACCTATGGTAAAATAACAAAGAAAAAATTTACAAATCCCAAGTGTTTTTACCTAGATTTAGATATATGCAAGCAGGTTTAAACTCAAAATAATACTGGATTACTAAACTGAGGTGCGTTATTAATTCTTAATAAAAACTTCAAAAATTGTCCTCTGTCCCTTTTTGAATGTGGTAATTATAGATATAAAAACATCCCGAGCAATGTTTGTGGTCGTTATTCTGTTTTTGAGCAAAAGTATACGTTAGTTTTGATAAATCCAGTTATCTAAGTTAAATGGTAAAAAAACAGGATAAGCGATCAATTTACCTATGTTTATGGCCATTACTATGTTTTCGAGCAAAAATGTAGGTTAGTTTCGATAAACCGAGTGAAAGCATAGGTTAGTTTAGCTAGTTATCAAACGTAATGGTGGAAAACTAGGATAATCAATCAATTAACCTATGTTTATGGCCATTACCCGTCTGTAGAATTTCCGATGTCAGAATCGGAATTTCGAAGATATCTGTGGAAATATATCGAAAATCGCATGAAATGTTCGGAAAAAAATTCCGAATTTGGAAATACACATATTTTTTCGCAATATCTGTAGGACTTCGCAATATTTTCCGCGGACATTACAATAATTTTCATTCGGAATGTGTTTCAATGTGCCATAGTCATTTTTTGATTCTGAAAAGAACATGAAGAACTTTTAATTTTTTAGCACTGGTAATTTTTTAGCACAATTATTTTTTTTGAATGAAACATTTGCAGTGACATCGATGTATTTCGTAATGCGTATACATCAATATGAATTTTAACATTTTATTTAATGTGAAATTGACTCTGATTCGTGACAGGTAATTTTAACTTAGAAATTGTTATGCAGTGTGTGCTCTAGGTAATTTTAACTTAGAAATTGTTATGCAATGTGTGCTCTACTCTAACAAAATAGATTTTATTTCATCGAGAAGTGAGAAAACTATATATTTTCTCGAATGCGAATCTACGACTCATTTTTTTAGTGAAGTTATTTCCAGTCCAATGATATAACTTTTATAGCAACTGGTAGTTTTGCAAAAATGACCATCTGACATTTTTCACTAAATGACAACAATTCTGAAATACTTGACCTGAGTTTTAAAATCTATAGCTCATTTTCTTAGACTAGGTACAGTCAAATGATAAATATTAAACTGTTATTTTCTAGACAAATTAAAAAAAATTGTTTTTGACGATGATTGATAAAACCCCCCCACTATTTCACTGTTAAGCATAAAATAAATTGTTTTACGTAATTTGTAGCACATTTTAGGCCATATATGACGGTCAATTTTTTTTGTGATAGTTGGATATTTTCTTTTTAATACATAGAAATTCTACACTATAACGGTTTTTAATACTATAATGTACTATAATATAAAAACCCTGACTATGCTATATGCAAATAAGCACTACAATTGTTTTTAATTAGTTCATGTCCGTCTAAAAAAATTGAATATATTGTAAGTGCTTATTTGCAGTAAGCATTTAAAAAATCTTAATCCCAGATAGTACTAAATTATATTCATGATTCATTTTTAGTTTAAACTTATTTATTTTACATGGATTTAACGGAAGCTCTATGAACCTTATTTGAATCACTGTCTTCCTGGGTAGAACCAGTACTAAGCAATTGCAGTTTAAGTGTCTTGCTCAGAGAAACAACGCATATGACGCAATGGTGGGGATCGAACCCATGACTTCGCGATCATGGGTCCAACTGTATACCATTAGACCACAGCGCTCCACTTTTTACACTTTTAACCCATTGATCATGAATACTTGAGATTAGCTAATTCATACAGACATCCAACACTCATACTAATGAATTTATGATATCCATATGCTAATATCTTATTCTGATCACAAATTAAGACTTTATAGGCTGGCTGTGTTACAGTTATGTGACTCATTAGCCAATGAAACTGGTGCTTCTATATTCAAACACAAACGCAGTGTGTTTATACAAAAAGTTCTGTCGTATTTATTTGGGAGTGATACATTAACTTATAAAACAAGGATATAAATGTACGTTATTCATGGAGGATACCATTAAAGTAAGTATTATTATACCTCCGCTTCGAAGAAGTGGGTCGAAGCGGGGACTATATAGGAATCACTTTGTCGCGTCGCGTTTTATTATTTAACAGATAATAGTGACAAGGTTGCATATTTGCTTCTAATTTTTGGTATGATGTGAAAATACGTTATGAAACCCACATAAGGTTACATTCCACTAATTATACAGGCTTCATAAGGTTACACTCCACTAACTTTTACACAAGATTTCGCAAAGTTTTTAATTGATTGAATTAGATTTTATAGTCGCACCAACAGCTAAGGTCATATGGCGACTTTCCAGCTTCCATTGGTGGAGGAAGACCCCAGGTGCCCCTCCGGGCAATTTTCATGCACGGGTGGGCCGCAAAGTTTTTAATTATTTGTCCTGTTATTTAACAGATAGTGGTTGCATATGTTCTTTTTCATCTTTTATGATGCGAAAAATATGTAATAATAACCTCATAAAGTTATGCACTACTAATTGTAAGACCTCATAAGGTTAAACACCACTAATTTACGTTGTGTCGCGTCGCTTCCCGTTGCATTATTTAACAAATAGTGGTTGCATGGTTGCATATTTGCTTTTCCTTTTTGGTATTTTGTGAAAATACATTATGAGAACCACATAAGGTTACATTCTACTAATTATACAGATTTCATAAGGTAACACTCCACTAATTTTTACATATGATTCCACTGTTTTTAATTATTTCTCCTGTTATTTAACAGATAATGGTTTCATATTTTCTTTTTCTTTTTTTATGATTTGAAATACATAATGAAATCTTCATAAAGTCACACACTACTAATTTTAAGACCTCATAAGGTTACATTCCACTAATTTATGGCGCATCGCGCCACCTTTTATTATTTAACACATAATAGTTACATGGTTGCATATTTGCTTTTCATTTTTGTTACATGTATGATGTGAAAAAACATTTTGAAAACCACATACGGTGACATTCCACTAATTACAAGACTTCATAAGGTTACACACCACTATTTTTTACATAAGATTGCACTTAGTTTTTAATTATTTGTCCCGTTATTTAACAGATAATGGTTGCATATTTTTTTTCTTCTTTTTTTATGATGTGAAAATACGTAATAATAACCTGATAAAGTTATACACTACAAATTTTAAGACCTCATAAGGTTACACTCCACGAATTTACGTTGTGTCGCATTGCTTCCCATTGCATTATTTAATAAAAATAATGGTTGCATGGTTGCATATTGCTTTTCCTTTTTGGTATTTTGTGAAAATACATCATGAGAACCACATAAGGTTACATTCCACTAATTATACAAACTTCATACGATTACACTCCACTAATTTTTACACACGATTTTAATTATTTGTTCATATTTTTTATGATTTGAACATACATAATGAACACTTCATAAAGTTACACACTATGAATTTTAATACCTTATAAGGTTACACTCCACTAATTTATTTCGCGTCCCGTCCTTTCGTGTCCCGTTGTATTATTTAGCAGAAAAAGGTTGCATGGTTGCATATTTGCTTTTCTATTTTCTATTAATCAGATAATTCTTCTGCATAAATTTGAAAGCGAACTTTTTACCGAAGAAAATCAGATTATCTGAAATTTCAAATTATTCAAATTATTCTGGAAATCTAGCATCAATTGGAATAATTTCCGCAACAGAATTGCAATATTCAAGTTACGAAGAAATGCCGATGTCCAAATATTTTCAAAAAACAATACCGATGTCCGAATGTTTCAAGAAGGAAATGCCGATGTCCGAATATTTTCCAAAGGAAATACCAGACGTCCAAATGTTTTCCAGAGAAAATGCTTTTGTCTGAGTTTTAGCCGAACTATTGCCGATGTCCAAATATTTTCCGAAGAAACACATTTTTGGACAATTTTGTCCAAAGATATCGGAAAGCCGAAGACTTTATCGGAAAGTCAAAAATGAATTTATTCGTGGAAATTCTTTATTATTTATTTTCGAAGTCCGACTTATTTTCTAGTAAAACTTCTGTCCATTACTCCAAAGATTGGAATTCTGAATTTATTCCGCAGACTTAATTCGAAATTACGTGGAAATTATAGAGACGGGTAACCTAGGTTTTCAAGCGAAAGTATAGTTTTTATAAGTTTCGATAAACCAAGCGAAAATAGTTATCGAACATAACCTTCGAGAAACTAGGATAATGATCAACTAACTTATATTTATGGCATTTATACTATGTTTTCGAGCAAAAGCATAGGTTGGTTTCAATAAACATAATATATCTGTTCATGCCCAGACAAACACAGTAGTCTTGAGTATTTATAAGTTAAAAGGTTAAAACTATATTATAGTTACACAGTATATTGCTGTCTAGGGTGTTCCTACGATCACTGGTTGGCCATGATAAGTTCTGGCCTCCGGTGACGGTGATGTGGAATAAGTGCAATTCATAATTTTGCATTGCAGTGATGTTGAGATTATATATTATTTTCAGTAGGTGATCAAATCTGTGTTACTCGGTTTTTATCCTTAGGTTCTATAGTAAAATAAAAATCTTTGGCAGAGTAAAAATACAATAATTTTCAAGATTTTGATTTTAAAAGATACATATATTGAATCAATTTGCATGAATGTGCAAGAAATAGGCAGGGTTTTAAAAAAGTCACTCTGTAGATATCTTAATTTTAACAGTAAACTTGTTAGAACATCAAGGATAAAGACCGAGTTTATCACCTACCAGAATGTATTGGTTATGTCTTATTTACCCTTATTTCTGGTCACTGATTGGTCAGTTTTTTTGATGATGCTCTATCAAAATTATGAATTTGATATCAATTTGACTTTTAGATACGGTGTGTGGTATTACTTCTCTGATTAAGAATTGAACAAACATAATCCATTCATTCTTTTTCATAACATTAGGTACTTATATATTTATTCTGTTTATGAGGTTGACGAACTTGATGCGACATCTTGTCCCTGTTTAGAAAATATCACGGAGAACGTAAATTTGAGATTTCCCTGTTGATATTTTAAGCGGCTTATAAACAGCATGTAATGCAAACACATAAGACTACATATATTACTTTTTTTATTTAAACAAAAAATGATATGGTAAATAAAGAGTTTAAATAATCATAATATATCGATCATTATGACATAATATAACCACGAGGAAAAAACAAAACAAAGAAATTATGCAAAAACCGCAGGATACTAAACTGGCACATTTCTCCCGTTTTGTTGTGTTTTTCCGGTCTAATATATAAATATTCATGGTACTTAGTTTGAATACCGTTATTTTTTATAAATTTAACACTTACAACCCGAGAAAGACGTTATTTGAAAATTATTCGTAATTGGAGGGGCCATTTACGAATTCGCAAATGGCGTGTCGATAATTCGGAATTATCGAGTATTCGTAATTGGCGTGCTACATCTATACTGTGATTGACGTAGGTAATACATTGGTAATCTAGTTGTCAAATTGTATATATAAGAAATAATTTAAACAACACAATAAATACGGCTGTAAGATGATCGTAACAATTTAAAGTGATGGTATATTGATTAAATATGCAAGTGATCTTGAGAAATATTTTCTGATTGAAATATCATACCTAAATACCTAAAAAAAATCAACAGTGTCAGCATTGTTTAATAGTAATACACAAACACGAAATGACCACTGCATTCTACTTAGTGTTGGTTAAACCTCCAGTCCTAACAATAGTATGTGTACGTGTGATTTAGCCTGACAGCAGCACTTTACGCAGTTTCACAATCATACTATCCGAAAACTAGATTTGTACTATTAAGTATAATTAAGTATATGTTTTATAACATTTTTTATAAATTAACCTCCTCGTAATCAAGCCTAGTTAACGAAACGTACAAACTGATCTCCTAAGCTGTCATGCAATGATGTTTTCAATTAAGCATTCATTCTTTTAAAGAAATATAAAAAGATCGGACAGGGAAAGTAGCATTCAAGGAGGACAGTCAACCACAAAACACAGAAACAAACACGCAAACAGACAAACAAGAAGGCAAAAGTAACACTAAATGCAAACGACATCAAAAACACAAAAGGGTTGACAATAAGATGATTTGTAACTTATAAAAGTTAATAAAGTTGGTTTCTTTCATGTTGCGTTTTACTACATCTATACAATGTTTGAAGATACGTATTTGTTGATTAACTAAATAGCTAACTAGACTTCATAGTATAGTTAGTTATTCACATCAGTTTATAGGTCTATTTGATATGTACTTTGAGTTAAAGGTAACGGGTGTACTCAAAATTATTTCAAACAGGATCCTCAACTGACCATATAATCAAACTGATGTATGGCCTTACTTCGTCTACATTACTTTTTGAGAAACCCCATTATTTAGTCGTCATCTGGTGTCCGCGTCATGCCTAAGCTGCAAATCTCTATAATCCAGTTTCAACGGATTATGTCGGTTTCGCGTGTTAAAGAGAGAGGCAAAATGCAATAAAAGCCGATATGTGAGATATGTCTAACATTCGTTCTTATTCATTATTGAATTTATTAAACTCGTTAGCAAAATTGATATATTGCTCGGCAAGAGCTTCGCATTATATCATTTTGCCGACTCGTTTAATAATTCAATAATGAATGAGAACTCATGTAAGAGCCTCTATTTACAGTCCAATCAGCAGTTCGTATTTGTACCACGTGGTTGTACAATAATTAATGTTGTTTTCGCGTGTTAAAGAGAGAGGCAAAATACAATAAAAGCTGATATGTGAGTTATGTGATGAATAGAATCTTAACATTTGTTCTAATATATTATTGAATTTATTAAACTCGTTAGCAAAAATGATATACTGCTCGGCAAGGGCTTCGCATTATATCATTTTGCCGACTCGTTTAATAAATTCAGTAATGAATGAGTACTCGTGTAAGAGTTTCTAGTTACAGTCCAATCAGCGGTTCGTATTTGTACCACGTGGTTGTACAATAGTTAATGTTGTTTTCGCGTGTTAAACAGAGAGGCAAAATGCAATAAAAGCCGATATGTGAGTTATGTTATAAATAGAATCTAACATTCGTTCTCATTCATTATTGAATTTATTAAACTCGTTAGCAAAAATGATATAATTTTCGGCCAGAGCCTCGTTGCCAACTCGTTTAATAAATTCAATAATGAATGAGTACTCATGTAAGATCCTCTAAAACACTTTCTTTAAAAAATACATGTGATTTCAATGAAGGTGTGCGAGACAGTAAATGTTATTCGAATGCGTCCCTTTGCCAGGAAAGTATAGATATAGCCGGCGATTTTGATATTTAATCTACAAACACTGTCAAGCAAATATTTTATTTTTTGCTCTGGCATCTGCAAAGCCATCGAGTTATTGAGTATTTGCTTTTTTGATTTCCTATATTCTTTTTTGAATTGATATAAATGTATACACGATAATCTTTGTGCTATACTTATTTGACCTGTTTGTTAGAGGATACAGCTTAGTGGTAATGAGATGACAATAGGGTAAGAGTGAGGTATGGTGTACCCTAGAACCTGGCTTTAACACCCTCCCCCAACCCCCCCCCCCCCCCCCCCCACCACCACACACACACCCCACAAGCGGCCATTTTGCCACTGACCGTTCCAAGGCGGTAGCCCTATTGTCAACCATGTATGTTTGTGTTATCACATCTTATTTCTCCTAATCCGCGCCTTCTCTGACCCTAAAAGCCTTTTTTTCTCTATTTTTTGCGACTTTTTACGTTGTTGTTTTTTTGAAATTTTCGATGCGATTTACATATAATGTCGAGTCAACGAGGGATTCTTCTCGGGGCTCAAATGGTAGAGGGACTATATTTCTTAAAATTACACACACACAAGTGTACATTTTGAAATTTTACTTTACACCCCTATCCTCTTTATCAAGCGACAGTGATTCAACCTATTGAAAAAGAAATGACAACTTGATATTGGCAATGGAATGATAAAAAATTTAGTACCAAACATGACATATTAATTTTGGAATTTTTACAATTAATTCTGAAAAAAACTCAGTGAACACTGTCTTTCACAACTGACAGTATAGTTATGAAGGAAAACTTTTAAAAACTCTTCTTTAAAACCGTAAGAGCTAAAGGTCCAATATTATGTATGAAACATAAGCTTATGATCCATTAGCAAATTTGTTAAAATGGTGACCCTGGGGTCATATTTGGCCCCACCCAGAAAAATCTCATGACCCTGGGATCAAATATGGTCCGGTCCCGGGGGTCACAGTTTTACAAAGAGTTCTACAGGAAATAATATATGCATCCTTTTCTCTGAAACTAAAAGAGCTAGAGGTCTAAAAGGTTGCATGTAGCGTAAGATTATTGTCTCCTACCAAGGTATTTTTAAATGATGATCCGGTGTTCACACTATATATTTAATTACATTGAGTTATTTAGGAAAACCTTGGTTACAAATTGATGAGAATGGGGTCAAATATGGACCATACAGGTTCGCAGTTTAACCCATGCAGATGTTATTGAAGCCTTTAATGACTCCTCTCGGTATCTGGATGACATATTGAACATTGACAACTCTTTCTTTCCAACTATGGTTAATAATATTTATCCTAAAGAACTTCAGCTTAAGAAAGCTAATATATCTGATAATAACGCTTCTTTTCTTGATTTAGATCTCTCGATTGAAAATGGTGAAATAATTAGCAAAATCTATGACAAGAGAGATGATTTTAATTTTGACATTGTTAATTATCCCCACTTGGATGGGGATGTTCCCCGAGCAACTTCTTATGGGGTGTATGTGTCTCAACTTATTCGTTTTTCAAGAGCTTGTACTCGAGTTGAGGAATTTAATAATTGTAATTTTTGTATAACTTAAAAGCTACTCAATCAGGGTTACCGTTACCATAAACTTCGTAAAACCTTTGCAAAATTTCATTATCGTAACCCTGATCTTCTTTCCAAATACAAAAGTAATTTAAGAACTCTTCTGCGACAAGGACTATCACAACCTGACTTCTATCGTGATGTGATTTATAAACTTCGTATGACCCTATCATTTTGCAACTTACTGCATGCTTGGTGGTAGACCCTTTTACAGTTCGCCACTATGCTTTCCTCTTTAATTGTACGATGACCAGACAGGCTGTGGACCCTATGATGACGCCTACCTTAAGCCCATTGGGACGGTGGCGTTTGATGTTTGTCCATGATCTTTCTTGTCGTGCCCTTAATGGTTCATTCTCTTACTGCTCTGGCTTCTGCAAAGTCATTGAGTACCTTCATTGTGGCTTTCTACTCTATTGGTTTTTTTGTATTATATTTACACGAGCATATTTGTGTTTTACTTATATTGCCTATTGATGCTGCCTTGTTGGTTAGAGATTAGATCATGGCGGGGATTTCTTTATTTACACTGTCCTGTTTTAATGGGATGACAGTAGGGTAAGTGTGAGGTTTGGTGCACCCTAGAACCGGTTTAAACCCCCAGTGGCCTACTTTGCCACTGACCGTTCCAAGGCGGTAGCCCTATTGTCAACCCTTTTTGTGTTTGTGATGTCGTTTGCATTTATTATTGCTTTTGCCTTCGTGTTTGTCTGTTTGCGTGTCTGTTTCTGTGTTTTGTGGTTTACTGTCCTCCTTGAATGCTACTTTCCCTGTCCGATCTTTTTATATTTCTTTCGTAAGATTCTTGGTCATGATCACTTTCATACTATCTTTGTTAAACTTGTTAAAAAGTTTATCAGAAGAGGTTATGACCCTATCATTTTGCAACGTACTACATGCTTGGTTGTGGACCCTTTTACAGTTCGCCACTATGCTTTCCTCTTTAATTGTACGATGACCGGATAGGCTGTGGACCCTATGATGACGCCTACCTAAAGCCCATTGGGACGGTGGCGTTTGAAGTTTGTCTATGATCTTTCTTGTCGTGCTCTTAATGGTTTATTCTCTTGTTGCTCTGGCTTCTGCCAAGTCACTGAGTACCTTCATTGTGGCTTTCTAGGCTATTGTTTTTTTGTATTATATTTACACGAGCATATTTGTGTTTTACTTATATTGCCTATTGATGTTGCATTGTTGGTTAGGGATTAGATCTTGGCCGGGTTTTCTTTATTTACACTGTCCTGTTTTAATGGGATGACAGTATGGTAAGTGTGAGATTTGGTGCACCCTAGAACCGGTTTAAACCCCCAGTGGCCTACTTTGCCACTGACCGTTCCAAGGCGGTAGCCCTATTGTCAATCCTTTTGTGTTTGTGATGTCGTTTTTATTTATTATTACTTTCGCCTTCTTGTTTGTCTGTTTGTGTATTTGTTTCTGTGTTTTGTGGTTGACTGTCCCCCTTGAATGCTACTTTCCCTGTTCGGTCTTTTTATATTTCTTTAGGTAGATTTATATTTAAAAAATGTTGAACATGCGAGCACATATCTAGTGGTAATTGGAACCAGGATCGAAAGTAAGTGGGTTCGATCCCCGCCATTACCATATGTGTTTTGTACATGAGCACTCTTTATCTGCATATGCTTAGTACTGGTTCTACCCAGCAGACATCGAGAGTGATTAAAATAAGTTCATAGAGCTTTTGCCACACAAATGTATAGCTGACTGAAATGCAGCTAATAAGTTAAATTTGTTGGTTAAATGTTTTTAGGCAAATATTTCAACTTGCTTTGTTCATAATATAAGAAAATAGTATGAAAAACGGTATCTAGTTACAAAAATAAGTTATTTATAAAAAAAAAATCAATTTTAGCGAATATATATTTTATAGGTTATAATAGCGTAAATGAGTATCCATGCCCTTTCCACAGTAAATTTAGAAGGTTGACAACCTGTTAAAAACTCAAACCTGATCAAAAATGTAAATAATTATAATTGTTAATTATATGTAGAAGATATATAATAAAAGGATCATTCCTGGAGTAGAGTGTTCTGGAAGTATGTATCACCTCTCGTAGGTAAATGCCGGATCAAGGATCCAGAGAAGATGAAATTTATGGGAAGCAAAATGTGGATATTTACAAACCATTCAAAGACAGGCTATTTAATTCAACATGAAGTCATATGATGACGTACATATTGATTCGATGCGACGTGTAAACTCGGTTCATTCGTTACAAAGTGGATTGATACGGTTCAAAGTGAAATGATACGGTGTACAATTTCAAACCATACGACGCAAAGTCATTAGATGACGTACATATTGATTCGATGCGACGTGTAAACTCGGTTCATTCGTTACAAAGTGAATTGATACGGTTCAAAGTGAAATGATACGGTGTACAATTTTAAACCATACGACGCAAAGTCATTTGATGACGTACATATTGATTCGATGCGACGTGTAAACTCGGTTCATTCGTTACAAAGTGAATTGATACGGTTCGAAGTGAAATGATACCGTGTACAATTTCAAACCATACGACGCAAAGTCATTTGATGACGTACATATTGATTCGATGCGACGTGTAAACTCGGTAAATTCGTTACAAAGTGAATTGATACGGTTCAAAGTGAAATGGTACGGTGTACAGTTTCAAACCATACGACGCAAAGTCATTTGATGACGTACATATTGATTCGATGCGACGTGTAAACTCGGTAAATTCGTTACAAAGTGAATTGATACGGTTCGAAGTGAAATGATACCCTGTAAAATTTCAAACCATACGACGCAAAGTCATTTGATGACGTACATATTGATTCGATGCGACGTGTAAACTCTGTTCATTCGTTACAAAGTGAACTGATACGGTTCGAAGTGAAATGATCGGGCGAAAACACAGTCGGTGCGATGCAAACGCAATCCGTTCGACAGAAACTGATTTCATTACTTGCAAAGTGAAACGGTGCGACATCTGGCGGCGATATTTGCCACATCACTTGCAGGGTTATTTCCCCTACATAATATATAATAAATCAAAGTACTAAAAGTACTGAGAATGCAAGGTTTAATAGGAAAAGACTGTATGGATATTTGCACGATCAAATTTCCATAAATTTTACATAATGTTAGCCAACTTGGCGATCTTTGGCGACCTACCAACATCTTAGAGGGTCAATCCATTCCAAATATATTGTGATCTATTGTCATTAAACTGTTTCAAATCTAGACTAGAATATTTTTTTATGAAATTGCTGATGGATAGACAGATTTGTGTTTTATGGCCAAACTGTCACTCAAGATGACCTCCATGTCTAAAATTATGTCATTTACAGAGTGGCGTGTATTAAGTAGTCTTCCGGGAACAAGATGCACAAGAGGGCATGTATCACTCTACTGGCTTGAATAGTCTAAGGCCTACCGAAAAACAGTTGTTGTTTTTTAAATCAAAGGCTATAACTCTGATGTGTCTAGTCTGATGCAACTGGTTTTGAACTTGTCCAAGGTCAGTGGCGTAACCTAGAAAACGTCTTCTGCTGCAGGGACAAATAACTTAACAAGAGGCACTACCCGTTGATTCAACTTCCCCTTGTCTGTCCCACACAATGAAAAGAAACTTTACTGTAGTATTTACTAAAAAAAAAAAAATACAAATTTATTGGTGGAAAGAAGAATTGAAATTGACTATAAGTAAATACACGGGTAAAAGTGACCATAATTTTGATAAATAAACAAGAAGAAGAAGAAACAGTACAGAACCTAGCTTGACGAAGTAGGTTAAAATGCTGCAGCCATGTGCTGTTTCAAACAGTGTTCGGTTGGGGCCAGATACAATGTTGCATTGTCGTGGGCAACAATGCGACACCCGACAATACGACATCGCGACATTGCAATATGACAATGCGACATTGCGATACAACAACTCGATATTGAGATACGACAACGCTACATTGCAATACGACATTGTGACAATATTAAAATTGTCGTAGGGTGTACTCTTACGGAATAAATCTAACAATAGGCGGATTGAGTTGCAATAACATATGGAAATTATTTACTATATCGGGATTCCTCATCTGAGATTTCACAGTGTTTAAATGAATCTCACTCAATACTGTCGAATAGCATCACCTATTCCTTGTAGTTTCAATAACATACAGTATGTATTCGTACTCTTAGTTAAATACTAGTACATAAACTTATGTATACGGTAATACATAAACTTATGAATAGGGTACGTCAATGTATTGAATAATACTGTAATGAGCATACATATTACGTTATGTAACCTGAAAAATGGGAAATACACTTTTGAGAAATAAATACTCGTATACAGATATATACAGAAAGAAATACAGAGAGAGAAATTGTTAAAATATGCGCATGAAAGTAAACACTGTTTTTAGATTTTAGTTTTTCTGTGCTTACATACAAATGACATTACATTAATCATTACCCAGTAGAGATCTCGTACATTATCAGATTACTGCCGAAAGGTAATTAAGAGGATAACGCTAATTCAATCCTGATATATCGGCGGTAACATGGTCAGAAGAACTTCTCACCCTAAGCGTGAATTAGCTGATCACACTGAGCGCATCAATTGATTCGCGGCGAAACAGCTAACAAAAAGAATACTGTAGATACACAGATGGAACCAATTAAGTACCAACGCACTACCTAGTGTATAAACACCAGCAGCGAGATATTTCAGCAGTCGTTGTCCCTACATCGACTGAGTTACACGCACGTTTTCAGCTCTGAAAACATCGTATAATTCATTTCTGTTAGCAATCTTTACAACAGATACTATCTCTGTTACAGTACAGATTTACATACATCTGGAAGTACTCCAGATTTTGTTTCGGTATCAACCCGACGTGTAAACTGCATATTCCTCGGAATATTTACTGTATGACACATTCGTGTCAGAGTTTGCTAATATATATTATATATTATTTGTCTTTATAACATATTTACTCACTTTTGGAGGTACTCCAAAATTTGTTTCGGTATCAACCCGACGAGTAAATTACTGTTGTAATCAACTGTTGTTGGTGATAAAAGCAATCACAAACACATTGTACCACCTTTGTGTACAATATGAATAAGAACAACAACAAACGCAAAACCCTGGGGGTGAGAAAATCCCCGTGCGTAGTGTGCTAACTGGGCAGGCCGCTACCACGAGGCAATCTGGAATCTCGTCCGTGGTCAGATACTCGTACCCCCCCCCTATACAAAAAAGACAACGCGACATTGCAATACAATTATGTCAGGATGTTGTATTGCAATGTAGCGTTGTCATGACATTGCATTGCGTTGTCGCAACATTGCAATATGACATCGTCGCGATGTCGTGACATTGCATTGTAGCATTGTCGTATCTCAACGCGATGTCGCGTTGTCGTGACATTGCATTGCGTTGTCGCGACATTGCAATATGACATCGCGACAATTATGTCGCGATGTCGTATTGCAATGTAGCATTGTCTATCTCAATGTCGAGTTGTCGTATCGCAATGTCGCATTGTCATATCGCAATGTCGCGTTGTCGCATTGTCGGGTGTCGCATTGTTGCCCACGACAATGCGACATTGTATCTGGACCTAACCGGACACCGTTTGAATCTGCAATTTTTACCTACTTCGTCCAGCTAGTTTCTGTTCTGTTTCTTGTTGTTGTTGTTTATCAAAATTATGGTCACTTTTCCCCGTCTATTTACTTATAGTCAATTTCAATTCTTCTTTCCACCAATAAATTTGTATTTTTTTTTTTTTTGTAAATACTACAGTAAAGTTTCTTTTCAATGTGTGGGACAGACATAGAGAAGTTGAATCAACGGGTAGTGTCTCTTGTTAAGTTATTTGTCCCTGCAGCAGAAGACGTTTTCTAGGTTACGCCATTGAACTTGGACAAGTTCAAAACCAGTTGCATCAGACTAGACACATCAGAGTTATAGCCTTTGATTTTTTAAACAAAAAATTCTTGGATTCACATGTCTCGCCTATCGGGGGGCTGGGCTTAAAAATAAAACGGTCAATGATGCTTAAATGAGGTTGTAAACATTTAAGTAACTAAAAGCAATGGAGTTTGCCGTTGGCTGAGATGACATTTAAGTGCATTTGTTTAAAAGTAAAATGCCATTCTATTAAAAACAAGAGGCCCAAGAGGGCCTGAGGATGCTCTACTGGCTAAAACGGCTCTTACATCAAGGGTTGTCGACATAAAATTCCCATCAGTATTTTTTTTAAAACATTGCAAAAACAACAGGGATATGATGGCCTTAGATCGCTCACCTGGTAATCATGGGCAATAAGTCTGCTGTGTCTAGTCTGGCATGGGTATTTTTTAATTTGTCCCACTTTTATGAATGAAAGTTTATAAAAATGGAGCGGGGTGGTGGGGGACGGGGTTATATTAACATTCTAAACAAATATGGTAAAGATCAGATAAAAAATGAAGTAACTACAGATTTAACAAAGGAAATACAATATAGCATTTTTCAACAAATCAAGGGCCATAACCTGTCGTTACTAACAAGATCTAGCTGGTTTTCGAACTTTTCCGAGATTTCATTGATATACCACAATTTGCACAAATAGACATCATACTGAGGCTTCCTGCCAAATGTTGTAGAAAGTTTAGGAGGAGTAGCGCCGACAAGAAATTTAAATGTGAAAGTGCCATGACTCCGTCATAAATCAGCGAACTGGGAAAAAGCGTGATAAGCACAACTAGACATCTTACCGATGCTTCCTGCCAAGTTTCGTCGAAATCCAACAAGGCTTTAGGAGGAGTAGAGCCGACAAGAAATTTAAAAGTAAAAATGTCAAGGGGCCGTAACTCCATCAAAAATCAACGAACCGAAAATAATACTGAAATAAAAAAAATAAAAAATATATATATAATTTTTTTTTAAAAAAACAACAAAAAAAACAAAAACAAAAACAACATGTAAAACAATAAATCAATAAAGATATCAAATACAAAAATAATAAAAAAAAAAAATAATCAAAAAATGAATAAAAAATAAATAAAAAAATTAATATATATATATATATTTAAAGCAAATTTAAACAAAAAAAAAGTACAAATAATAAAAAAATATATACTAATAATTAAAAAAAATGGCAAAACATCTGCTAAAGTTTGGTAAAGATCAGATGAAAAATGAAAGCCCTGTCGTATTAACGAGGCAAAATACAGCATTTTTTAACTAAATCAAGGGCCATAACTCCGCTGTTACTAGTCCGATATGGTTGGTTTTCGAACTTGTGCGAGCTTTCATTGATATTAACAATATGTTAAAGTTTTGTAAAGATCGGATGATAAATGAAGGCCCTTGGCCAGTAGAGCTAAAAATCATCAGCTCCAGAAAGTAGGTCAAGGTCATAGATGAAATCCTTGCATCCAAAAAGATGCACTACCCAAGACACAACTATGTAAAAATAGAATATGTTTTCTTCCAAAGATTAAGCTATAAATTAGGTTTAAAACATCTAGTGCATAATTATAGTTCATGAGAGAGTGATGTACATGTAACAATTAAAGTTATCTGCCCTTTGCTTGGATGGTGAAGGTCACATCCACATTTGCTTTGTCACGTTGCAATGTAGCACTCAAGATACAACTATAAGCAAAGTTTGAAAGGTCTTAGTGCATACAGTTTGTGAAAAAGTGACCTAAACGCAAAAGTTGAAGGTAACAATTAAGTTATCTGCCCTTTGCTTGGAGGGTCAAGGTCACTTTCACATTTGCTTTGTCACGTTGTGATGTACCACTCAAGATACAACTATAAGCAAAGTTTGAAAGGTCTAGTGAATACAGTTTGTGAAAAAGTGACCTAAACGCAAAAGTTGAACCTAAAAATTATTAAGTTATCTGCCCTTTGCTTGGAGGGTCAAGGTCACTTCCACATTTTGCTTTATCACGTTGCAATGTACCACCCAAGATACAACTACAAGCAAAGTTTGAAACTTCTAGTGCATACAGTTTGTGAGAAAATGACCTATTTGCAAAACTTGAATGTTGACGCCTCCGCCGCCGCCGCCGCCGCCGCCGGAAAAGCAACACCTATGTCTCTTTTTTCCTTCGAATAGGCGAGACAAGCTTTAGACTATTCAAGCTAGTGGAGTGATACAGGCCCTCTTGTGCATCTTGTTCCCGGAAGACTACGTATTACACGCCACTCTGTAAATGACATAATTTTAGACATGGATGTCATCTTGAGTGACAGTTTGGCCATGAACACAAATCACAAATCTGTCTATCCATCAGCAATTTGATAAACTAATATTCTAGTCTAGATTTGAAACAGTTTAATGACAATTGATCACAATATATATTTGGAATGGATTGACCCTCAAAGATTTTGGTAGGTCGCCAAAGATCGCCAAGTTGGCTAAAACTATGTAAACTTTATGGAAATTTGATCGTGCAAATATTCATACAGTCTTTCCTTGCATTCTCGGTACTTTTAGTACTTTTATTTATCATAGTGTATATGTTATGTAGGGGAAATAACCCGGCAAGTGATGTGGCAAATATCGCCGCCAGATGTCGCACCGTTTCACTTTGCACGTACTGAAATCAGTTTCTGTCGAACGGATTGCGTTTGCATCGCACCGACTGTGTTTTCGCCCGATCATTTTACTTACCACCAGACTAAATGTGTTTGCGTTAAACTGATTCATATTGCATCATGCTGATTTACTTTGTTCTCTATCACTTCACATTTTTCGATGAATCGTTTAAGTTTTCATCGTACCGACTTGTATTTGATTGTATTGCATTAGTTTTTTTGTCAAATGGTTTGTCATTGCACTGAATGATTTCTATTTTCGTCGTATGGTTTGGAATTTTACACCGTATCATTTCACTTCGAACCGTATCAGTTCACTTTGGAACGAATGAACAGAGTTTACACGTCGCATCGAATCAATATGTACGTCATCAAATGACTTTGCGTCGTATGGTTTGAAATTTTACACGGTATCATTTCACTTCGAACCGTATCAATTCACTTTGTAACGAATGAACCGAGTTTATACCGTATCATTTCACTTCGGACCGTATCAATTCACTTTGTAACGAATGAACCGAGTTTACACATCGCATCGAATCAATATGTACGTCATCAAATGACTTTGCGTCGTATGGTTTGGAATTTTACACCGTATAATTTCAATTTGAACCGTATCAATTCACTTTGTAACGAATGAACCGAGTTTACACGTCGCATCGAATCAATATGTACGTCATCAAATGACTTTGCGTCGTATGGTTTGAAATTGTACACCGTATCATTTCACTTTGAACCGTATCAATTCACTTTTTAACGAATGAACCGAGTTTACACGTCGCATCGAATCAATATGTACGTCATCAAATGACTTCAAGTTGAATTAAATGGTCTGTCATTGAATGGTTTGTAAATATCCACATTTTGACGGTTATGGCTTCCCATAGAAATGATATTAAAGAATAAGTAGCTCTATACCTTTTGATCTCTTGATCCACCGGGTATTTCAATCGGCTTGAAAACATGTTGATTTCAATGATGCAGCTTTCTTTCTTTCTTTTCTTTTCTTTTCCTACTCGAAATTCTGATGTGCAAGCAGGTGGATATTTGAATCTGTTCTAGCTACGCCTCTGTGTGACCTATGTGTAAAGGCAGTCGATGCACACACACACATCGTTGTGTATATAAATTGGGCATTCATTACTAGGTAAAATAAACGTAAATTATTACCAAACACATAGTCAATATTTGAATATGCATACAAGCTCCTTTGGACCCTATGACGACGTCTACTAAATCCTCATAATAGGACGGTGACGTTTGATGTCTGTCTTCAATCTCGTCTTGTCGTGCCCTTAATGTTTTATTCTCTTGTTGCTCTGGATTCAGCCTTTCACTCATTCAGTACCTGCTTTGTGGCTTACTTTTTTTTTTGTATTCATATATACACGAGTATTTTTGTGTTTTATTTATATTGCTTATTAATGCTGCCATGTTGGTTAGAGAATTAAGCATGGCAGGGATTTCTTTATTTACACTGTCGCGTTTCAGTGGGATGACAATAGGGTAAGTGTGAGGTTTGTTGCACCCTAGAACCTTCACCATAAAAAAGATAAAAGGTCGAACAGGATTCAATCCCCCCAGTGGCCGTTTCAAGACGGTAGACATTTTATCCACCCATTTGTTTTTGTGTTTGTACTTTGCATTTTAATTTAAATGCGTGTTTGTATTTGACTGTGTTCTGTGAGGGCTTTGTTTCCTGTTCGACGTTTTATCTTTTTTATGGTGCAAAAGATATTGACTACTACGACAAGTAATTTCACCTAAACAAATAAAAAGTGTTAATGTATCAAACTCACACGGATCCGACAATGTCAAAGAAAAGCAACATCTTGAAGACACAAAATTGACTTATTGTTTTTTTGTATTATATTTACACGAGAATATTTGTGTTTTACGTATATTGCCTATTGATGCTGCCTTGTTGGTTAGAGATTAGATCATGGCGGGGATTTCTTTATTTACACTGTCCTGTTTTAATGGGATGACAGTAGGGTAAGTGTGAGGTTTGGTGCACCCTAGAACTGGTTTAAACCCCCAGTGGCCTTTGTTGCCACTGACCGTTCTAAGGCGGTATCCCTATTGTCAACCCTTTTGTGTGTTTGTGATGTCGCTTGTATTTTTTTATATTTCTTTTGCCTTCTCGTTTGTCTGTTTGCGTGTTTGTTTTTTGTGTTTTGTGGTTGACTGTCGTCCTTGAATGCTGCTTTCCCTGTCCGATATTTTTATCTGTCTTAGCTTACTCCATTCACCGCACGTGATCGAACAAAGCAATTTATATGTTGTAACGTGCAACACGAGCTGTTCCGTAATCGCTCATGCATTTCAAATCATCTTGAGGATGTGATTTGTTGGTTTCGATTGCCAAGTTGAGTCATTTGAGATTCCCACCACCCCATTAATTCCTCTTGATTTAAGTTTACGACGAAATCCATTGGCCGGTGACAATCGAACGAGACCAAGAAAACAATGCAGCATCAATCGAGTGATTCGAGTTTATGATTTTACTTTAATTTTACCCTCACCCTCTCAGAACTGATACGTGGTAGTATTGCTTTATCGCCATTCGTTAACGGATCATCACTCTCGAGCTTTGATTTGTAAATATAACTACTAATGTAAGGCACCATTCACGCTTTTGCACAGACCGACCGGTTATCATTGCCTTTCCTAATGGTATATATAAACACTCACAGCCTTCATTCGAGTTCTGAAGTTTCCCCGACTGTTGTTTGTGTAGGGACATATGCCCATTAATATTACGTCGAGTGGCGTGGCGAAGAGGATAACGATAGCCTCACAGTGACTCTTTGTTTCGTCGGTGTGTTACTGGGAAAGATCTGGGTTTTTTCCCGATAATTTGGGGAAAAGGACTTTGTAAATTTGGGAAATTTCTATCGTAAAAACGACAAAATTGGGATTTTTGTCGTCGATAAAATGGCCAATTGAGAATTGTTAACGTCAACATTTTGTAAGTTAGGGTGAGGTAAAAACCTAAAAGGTATTATTAGGAACACTATTACATCAATAACATACCACTTATATTGATAAGTATGTAACGTAAGGGATGTATCAGTAAAACATACACACGCAAAAAAAAACGGGCCCGTTTTTCGGCCCCGTGGAACACTTAGAAAAAGCCCCGAAGATGGATTAACCGTTTTATTCATATAAAGTTCTCCGTATCTGGTATAATTCGTCACAGAAAATATATCGTCTGTAGCACACTGGAATGGCCTGGCATGATGTTAATCATGTTGATGGTTCTGCATATTACGTCGACATTTAAATACGAGCTACATAAGAAACACGGTACGAAACTGGTAACGAAACGCGTTTTTTCATGAAAACCTTTTATTTTGCTAATAATATAGTTTCTACCTAAGACAATGTAGTAATATCGTCTAGGCACGATACGGAAATGTAGGCATAAATCAGGATCATTATGTGTACAATTTCCCAATGTATATGGGTCGAGTACGAATTACATCAATTTCTGATGAAAAAAAGTATCCGCAAAATACGAAATATCCGAATTTCAATTGACATTTTAATGTGTTTATACTGAAGGGATTTTGTCTAACCTGCGTTTTTGATATATTTATATACACTTTTAGAAATTTTAAAACATTTTCTGTTGGAATTAGTCCGATGATGTATTCTACATTAAGCTTTTGTTTCGTATATTTACTATATATTCACGAAAAAGAAAACCCTAAAAAGCGATAGTACACTTGACAGTGTATCTGATGATCCACAGAGCGGTCATGCGCAGCCGTGGTCGATATAATAATGATACTGCGTCTGAAACCCATTGCCTCTCAATTAGAAATTGTTAATTTTTGTGGAAAGCATTGTTGTACAGTACTGACTAATGATTCTATTTAGAAAATAAATGATTGGTCTCCATTTAGAAAATAAATGATTGGTCTCCACCCACTACACAATTGACCGTCATTACATAGCATAAAATGTACTGAAAAATGCAGATAAACACAATTCAAATAAATATATAACAGGAAATGCAGCTTTCACAGAACACAGTAAACCCAAAAACACTCAAAATGGCAAATAAGAATGGTAATAGTAATAATAAAAGAAATATAAAAATATCGGACAGGGAAAGTAGCATTCAAGGAGGACAGTAAACCACAAAACACAGAAACAAACACACAAACAGACAAATAAGAAGGCAAAAGCAATAATAAATGCAAACGACATCACAAACACAAAAGGGTTGACAATAGGGCTACCGCCTTGGAACCTCACACTTACCCTACTGTCATCCCATTAAAACAGGACAGTGTAAATAAAGAAATCCCTGCCATGATCTAATCTCTAACCAACAAGGCAGCATCAATAGGCAATATAAGTAAAACACAAATATGCTCGTGTAAATATAATACAAAAAAAAAAAAATAGCCTAGAAAGCCACAATGAAGGTACTCAGTGACTTTGCAGAAGCCAGAGCAGTAAGAGAATAAACCATTAAGGGCACGACAAGAAAGATCATGGACAAACATCAAGCGCCACCGTCCCAATGGACTTTAGGTAGGCGTCATCATAGGGTCCACAGCCTGTCCCGTCATCGTACAATTAAAGAGGAAAGCATAGTGGCGAACTGTAAAAGGGTCCACCACCAAGCATGCAGTACGTTGCAAAATGATAGGATCATAACCTCTTTTATTAAACTTTTTAACAAGTTTAACAAAGATAGTATGAAAGTGATCATGACCTAGAATCTTACGAAGTTTATAAATCACATCACCATAGAAGTCAGGTTGTGAAAATCCTTGATAGTTAGGTTGTGATAAAGCCATATGACGTCACAAACACAAACAGGGTTGACAATAGGGCTACCGCCTTGGAACGAACAAACCAATAAACTATCTCTCTTCTCTCTCCAAAAAGTGATGAACATTTCCTTTGTCTCTTGTGACTCTTGTTTAATATTCGATGGAAATAATTAATTCACAAGCACATTTATTTAAAAATAAATGAAATATGTTAAATGATAGCCTTTGGCATAGCCTACCTGTCGCCAATACAAAACCTCTTGAAATAATATTAAACTTCTTGAGTTGGATACTGAGCAAAAACTCCTTGATAATCTTTTTTTGTTCCTGTTTGTGCTTAATATTTAGGGTTTTTATTTTTTATTTTTTACTTTCTACCCAGGTAAATACTACCATTAAGTGCCAATATAAACAAAACGGTGAATGTATATCTTCCATTTTGATTAAAGCTACCTTTTTGTTTGTATTTGTGCGATATATAAAAAAATGTATTTCAAGTTGGTGGTTACCATGGCAACGGATTCAAAATTTACAATCACACTCATTATAACTTGATTAAACAGCATATTCTGAGTGGAGTTTATGACATTTTATTTCCAAATGTATCGGAAACAAAACATTTGGCATCAACTAAATTTTCATAAGGTCTCACAATAATCATGACGTGATTAACGCATTTACGCCGTAAACAATTAAATGTACAAAATTCACTTTGGTCGTAGTATTTTTCCATAATGCGCATGTGTAGTCTCGGTGATGGAAGGATCATGTGAACTATTGCTCTCGGCAATACTATTAAACATGTTGAGCGTTTTGTTCTATGTGCTCCCTGAAAGTAATTTTAGTGTTTTTTTTATGCCGCCGAAGGGTGGCATATAGTAGCCGCACTGTCCGTCCGTTCGTCCGTACCATCGTGTCCGATAAATAACTCTGAGATTCATGAGCGTATTTTTAAATAACTTAGCACAATCGCTCACCACAACAAGACTACGTGTCGCACGCAGAATCCAGGTCAAGGTCACACATAGAGGTCAAAGGTAAAAAAAGAAGTGCTTTCGTGTCCCTATTTCGTGTCCGGCAAATAACTGTGACTTTCATGAACAGATTTTTAAATAACTTGGCACTATCGTGTCCGGTGAATAACTGACATTCATGAACGGATTTTTAAATAACTTAGCACAAGTGCTTACCACCACAAGACGACGTGTCGCACGTAAAATCCAGGTCCATGGCTTCAAGGTCAAGGTCACACTTAGAGGTCAGAAGATGCTTTATGGCCCTGTATCTAAATGAAGTAATATTAGTTGTGTCCGGTGTATAACTTTGTCATCGGTTGAGGGCTTTTCATATAACCTGGCAAAATGTTCACCATAAGAAGATGACGTGTCACTCGCAAAACCCGAGTCTTCTGGAAATACAGACAAATACTTCGGCGGCATTTGTCGCTTACAGTGACATTCCTTGTTTTCATATATTACTAGGAATGCCAGTCTTTTATTTATCAGAAATGATTTCCTATATTCCCCGAAATTTCCGATATCGGAAATGGACAGTGTCTATATACAATTTCCGACATCGGAATTAAGTAATCCTCATTTGGGATAGGTGCATTTCCGGTATCCAGAAATATAACTGTAGGTGTACCGGAAGTAAATCACTATGGTATTCATGCCTGGTGTCACTATGGTATTCATGCCTGGTGTAGTCGAAAGGAGTTCCCAAATATATAATCCCTAACTTTTTTTGTGATAAAAGGCATTTTTGAGTATTTAAGGCCTGTTTTTCTGGCTGAAATGACTTTATTGACATGTTTGTGATAGCTTAAAACCATTTGCATGGTTGTATGATGATTTTATTTATCAACTTGACAGTTTTGAAAGTGAAAGTAGAACACATTTAAGAGGTGCCGAATGAATGCAGTTTGTTCACGGTATCAACAAAGATCAGAATTTTATTTTTTTATATGCCACATGACCCCTACTATTCTCAGCAGTTTTCTAGAGAGGCAGGTCTCATGACTAAGAACATGTAAGTGAATCTTAGTTTGAACTTCATTTTGAAAAATGGCTAACTAGAAAGCTTTGTCAATATAGCATTGGACTCAATGGGATTTGATTTACTTCCGGTACACCTGTAATATACTGTAAATATAATTCCCGAAATATGTGCATTTCCGGTATCAGTAATATAATTGAAATATACTTTAAATATAATTCCCCGAAATATAATTGAAATATGATTCCTGAAATATACTTGAAATATAATTTCTTAATTCAGATTTCAGAAATTTAAGATTTCGATATCGGAAATTCAATTGACGATATCGGAATTAGTGTATTAAAACCACTTTGGCATGTAATAAACTATGGAACGCCGTTACCTATTGTTATTTGTTTTGTTACATATTGGCTTTACAGGAGGAATGTTAAAAACCTTTTAAGGCAACGCTTTAGCGATCCTTACTAATTATTTTTTTAAAGAACATACATGTTTGCTGCTACTCTAGTAGTTAACACATGCTACAATATAAGTCGTACCCTGCCTAACTTGGAACGTTTATGGTGCGCTACCAAAAAAGCAGTTGGGGTACCAGACTAGGTGCAAATATATATTACATGTTAATTCTTGAAAGCTGTGGCAGGCCACCTGTGGGAAAATAGCATGATGCATGCATAATTATTATATAACCTATAAATAGACGCGTTTTCATTGGCTAAAAAGTAATTTTTTAGAAAAAATATCTAGCGATATTGACCTGTTTTTTTCTGATATTGACCAGTTTTATAAATAGTAACAGGGGAAGACCGGGGAATCCCACGAGCCGCCTATTAATATCATTCGCCTTTATCCGTAGGGTTATATAATATATAATAAAACAGTTATGGACTTTTCAGCTGTTATACATGATGTTGATATGTACCAAAAAATCATTATTGACCTCGGCTATCGCCTCGGTCAATAATGATTTTTTTGGTGCATATCACATCATGTATAACAGCTGAAAAGTCCATAATTGTATAATATGACATATCTTAAGAAAGATAAGAAAAATGCATTTTTAGACATCTGGCCCGTAATACACAAACTATTTTTTTGAATATTCTCTTTTATTTGAGCGCGATAACTTTAATGGACTGTATGCAATCTGGAACAAGTTGTGTGGCCGAGTATAACTGAATTAAAACCACAGTTCTCTAAGTCAATTTTACATGTGTAAATAGATTCAGTTGGACATGATGTTCCGTCTTATTTAATTAATATTTTTGAAAAAGATAGGTTTGCTGTCAATAACAAGTACAATTTAAAACAGCAGAATTTATTTTAGATTGAAGAATATTAATGATAAACGTTCATAAATTCAATGTAAGCTTTAGCTCGATAAATGTCAGATTTTTGGTTCGCAAAACAACTTCTCATAGACTGAAATGATCAGATGATAAATTATTATTTATGATAAGGGCAACAAAAATAAATGAAGTCCGCCAGTTTTCTAGACATTCTTTTTCATAAATATTAATTAAATAGGACATCATCAAATTATTTACGACTTAGTGTATTTGCACATTTATCAAAGAATTTAATAGGCTCGACCACCTTATTTCGTTCCAGATTACCGACTGTCCCTTTAATCACATATGGAGTGCGTGGTCCAGTGGTAGAGCGCCGAACTCAGAATCGATAGGTCGTGGGTTCGATCCTCGCCGTGGCCACGTTATTTATCCTTGAGCAAGATAATTAATCCACATTGCTTAGTACTGGTTCTACCCAGTAAGCCATCGAGAGTGATTAATCTAAGTTGCAATAACTTGTTTCGCAATCGATGTAAAATAAATATGTTTAAACTAGACTAATCACATATCACACATATCGAGGGCATAGAGCAAAAAAGGGCTATATACCAAATTGGCATATTTTAACGTTTTATGATATTTTGATTCCTCTAGTGCCATTCTATGTTATGTAAAAATATCTAGCATAGGTTATTAAATAATTCCCCAGGAATGATCAGAACACAATAGGGCTATCTGAAAAACTACCAAAACTTGACAACAACAAGGGGACATCGACACTTTCTTATAGCAACATGGGGATATATGCCTTATGCATCCTTGTTGTCCTTGCATATAATGTTATTGTTATCAGATCTGTAAGGTGATATTATAGTCTATAAATCAGACACGGAAACAAGCAGACTATCAAAGCCCTGCTAAGAAATATTTGTCGAGAAAAAAAACAAAAACAACAACTGATAAATGGAAAAGAAACATACGAAAATATCGCAGGGATCACGTATATGAGTATACAGGGCAAACAGGCAAAGTTGTCCAAAAAAAAGAGATGAAATACAAATACTGTCACAAATGTCGCTTTAAATGTTCGCGCAAAGTTTCTCAAGAACGTGCTAAAGAAATATTTTAAACTTACTGGCAGCTAGGCTCTTACGACAAACAGCGAACTTTTGTTTGTCAAAATGTAACTCAGTCAGACACGAAACGCGAAACAACAAATAAGAAGTTTCATTCCTAAGAAGTATCATTTTCATACTATTTGCCAATTCCAGATGAAACTAGAAAGGAAAATGTGTAACAACGCTGAAGGTAACAATTCCGCTAAAGGCAACAACCGCCGCTAAAGGTAACAATTCCAACGCACGCTAAAGGTAACAACCTCCGCTTCCGCTAAAGGTAACAACCCTAACGTTAAAGGTAACAACTTTTCATGTTAAAGAATGTACTCCTCAACAGGCACACCTCAATAATCTGACAGGGTGTGCCTGGTGTATGTTTTCCCCACTTCCCACGACATATTGTGCCAGTTTATGTTTTGACCCAACACACGTGCTTGTGGCCGGCAAAGCATAGCACTAATCAATAGACAAACCAACTTAGATATTGTTTGCATTAAAATATTTGACAAGCAAAACGAAGGGAGTGTGGGAAAACCTTATCAAAAATTGAAAATGTTCGTTTGGGCCCAACCTTCCTCCCGAGTTTTTAAACCATTCCAACGCCACTGCAATGTGCGGCAGAAATGATCATTCGAAACAATGATACCTCTCAAAAATAAGATGTATGCATAAGGAACAATTGCCGTAATTATGAGCTGCTGATCAGGCCAAAATTTCCTTTTCGACTTTCGATGTAAGCCAGTATCATTCAGTATTAAAATATAAATATATACGAAGGGATTAATGTTTTATCTCTGGAACTCAGTAGCACTTATTCGTATACTCCAGTTCAATCTACTGACGATGACGTTATTGCCACACATTTTAACTCGAAGCATTACTTTCAAGGTTGGGGTAGACAAAAAGCAAAACAAACTGCCAACTATGTACTGGATTCCCCTTATTACATAAAAATCCGCATAAAGCTCGTTTTGTTTTGAATTCTAGTGCCTGCACCACCACAAACATCTCCAAGTTTTTAACTTCTTGTCTTACTGCCGTTAAAGATCACGTTAAACAATAATATGCTAAAACTTATGAAAACTCTGGTATTAATCTATTTTGGTCTAAAATTCAGACGTCCTTGATACATTTGCAGTAAACGTCAAGTTGTTACACTACTCAACTTTTATAATCGGTCACTTTTCGAAGAATTATATATATTTTAATAATTCATAGTTTCATTTGAAATTTTAATTGGCGTCGTTTAACAAATATCGCTAGCGATGTATAAAACTTAATCTGCCTTGATTAGACTAAAACCTTGATGATAAACTTAATAAAATATTTGTATGTGTTTCGGTGATTTTCAGTTTTTAGTATTCGTGTTATTTTCAAGAAACCTGGGTGACCGATAGCCAATTGTCCAATAATTACGTGAACCCAGGTTTACGGTCGAAAAACTAGGATTAACGATCGATAAACTAGGTTTTTCGAACGTAAAAGCATGTTAACCTATACTTTCGAGCGAAAACATAGGATAACGTCCGTAAACCATAGTTCACGCTCGTAAACGTAGGTTTATGCTCGTAAACCCAAGTTCTCGGTCTTAAACATAGGTTTACATTCGTAAACTATGGTTCATGCCCGTGAACCCCGGTTCACGCTCGTAAACATAGGATAACGACCGAAATTCATAGTTCAATCGGGAAACCTAGTTTATCGAACGTAAACCATGGTTTACGGTCGATATACTAGGATTATCAAAACAACTATGAATTTCGGGCGTGAACATGGGTTCACGACCGTGAACCTATGTTTACGACCGTGAACCTATGTTTACGATCGTGAAGCATAGTTTACGACCGTGAACCATAGTTTACGAACGTGAACCTATGTTTACGAGCGTGAACCATAGTTTACGGACGTAAACCTATGTTTACAACCGTGAACTATAGTTTACGCTCGTAAACTATGGTTTACGCTCGTAAACATAGGTTCACGCTCGTAAACATAGGTTCACGTTCGTAAAACCGGGTTTATCGACTTGTAACTATGCTTTCGGACCGGTATCTGTTATTTACGAGCATAGACAATCACGACCGTGAACCATAGTTAACGAACGTGAACTATAGTTTATGAGCGTGAACCTAGGTTTACGATCGTGAACCATAGTTTACGGACGTGAACCTAGGTTTACGACCGTGAACCATAGTTTACGGATCTGAACCTATGTTTACGACCGTGAACCTATGTTTACGAACGTGAACCTATGTTTACGACCGTGAACTTGGGTTTACGAGCGTGAACCATAGTTTACGAACGTGAACCTAGGTTTACGTTCGATAAACTAGGTTTCTCGAACAAATCTATGATTTTCGGTCGTTATCCTATGTTCACGAGCGTGAACCTATGTTCACGGTCGTAAACCTTTGTTCATGGTCGTAAACCCACGTTCACGGTCGTAAACATAGGTTCAGGTTCGTAAACTATGGTTCACGCTCGTGAACCCAGGTTCACGCCCGTAAACAAAGGTTCATGCTCGTGAACTTAGGATACCGACCGAAATTCTTAGTTCAATCGAAAAACCTAGTTTATCGAAAGTAAACATGGGTTCACGAGCGTAAACTATGGTTTACGCCCGTTATCCTATGTTTTCGCTCGAAAATATAAGTAAGTATTCGATAAACCTGATTTTACGTTCGAAAAACCTAGTTTATCGATCGTTAATCCGAGTTTTTCGACAGTGAACTGGGTTGGTTCACGTAATTATTGGACAATTGGCTTGCCATAAGTGTATACGTACTTATGACTTCTCTACACTATATACAACCTTACCGCATCACCTTATCAAATGCTCTTATTCAAAAAACGTTCGCTAGAGAACACAACTACATGTTTGGCCTGTAACAATATTAAAGCGTTTTTTACTAACGGCATTTTAGACAATTACACTATGTGGACTTTCCAAGATGTTTGTGAAGCACTCATTTCCTATTAGATAATATTTTCGTCAGGTATGGAACAACCGTTTATAGACAAATTGTTGGTATCCCTATGTGTACGAACTGTGCACTTCTTGTCGCAGATTTGTTATTGTATTGCTATGAAAGATATTTAATGTTGAGTCTTTCATCCGATACTTCCGACGCATCACGTCACCATAGAGGTCAGTTTATGAGAGTCCGTGTTGCAGAAGGGTTCTTATTTTTTTATTTTTTTTTAAAAATAGATCAGGGTTTGATATTGTTAATTATCCTCACTTAGACGGGGATGTTCTTTGGGCTACTTCTTATGGGGTCTATGTTTCTCAACTTATTCGCTTTTCTAGAGCTTGTAGTCGAGTTGAGGACTTTAATATTCGTAATCTGTGTATATCTAAAAAAACTACTCCAGCAGGGCTACCGTTACCATAAACTTTGAAAAACCTTTCCAGATTTTATTATCGTAATCCAGATTTACTTTTAAAATATAAAGGTAATTTAATTACTCTTCTGCGACAAGGACTATCACAAACTGACTTCTATGGGGATGTGATTTACAAACTTCGTAAGATCATTGGTCATAATAAATCAATCAGCATAAATTGGCAAAAATGAGGGCGAACCAAGTAAACCAATAAGGCATCAAGATGGTCGCCATTTTTGTAAAGATTGGTATGGAGCTTATAGGAAGACAAAATACCATAGGTCAATACTTGTGAGTATATTCTTATATAGTTTTAGCAATTTAATACTTATTTTAACCTTTTTAGAGAAACATAATGATTGTCCTTACAAAAGAGGCCAAAATCTAAGTCAATACTGCAAATCATTTTTAAAAACGTGTAACAGCCTTATAATATTCAAAATGTATTAGACAATTGTTTTTGATTTTAAATCAACGTTTTCTCTAACTTTAAAAGTTTTAATTAACTTATTAAATAAAAAGAGAGGATAACATTGAACAAAATGTTTGCTGTATAATATATCTTGCTACTGCAATGTGTTATTTTAGTAAACGTTTAGTTTTATGATATCTTGTAAAGTTGTTTATTAACAATGTATTCTAAATAATTAAGAAGCTACTAGTATTTCTACACATATGACTATTTACCTAGGAGTATTTTACCAGAGCACCGGTAAAGGTTATGAAGTGTAAACTGTAGACATTAGAATACAGTTGCTGTTTGAACAATTTCATTAAAATCAGAAACGTAACATAATGTTACGAAAATGTGTGCGATTAAAGAAATTAATGTATAACATTGGTAGATGTGACATGTTTTGTGATGACAGAGCAGAAATCCTTCCGCGCTGGGCAGAATTTTATTCCAATATTGCATCTGACTGCTTACATGACACAGAAAAAGTAGTATATACTCAATTATAATCACCCCTCCTAATGAATACTGTAAAGTGTACACTACACTCAAACGAACTAACTATAATAGTACTCGAAGGACAGGATCGAGGAGATCACTAAGAAAGAGTATGATAATGGACCTTTGGAAACGGCCGAGCACGACACATACGAAATATTGCTCACTAAGAGTTTGTTGATGTCTTACTAAAAAAAGTCAATGACACATAGTAAGATTCTTCGAATGCAAATCAAAAGATATCCTAAGTAATGAGGAAGAGCTGTATTTAGGGCTAATAACCATACACTAATTACAAAATATGCATCTGGAAAGAGTTATGACTTTTGAGAATGCACCTGTACCACTGTAGTTTTGTGATGATGGGAAAATTGTTGCAAACAAAAAGGGCGATATCATGGAAAACATGGGGGGTAAAAAATCCACGTGTATCGGTGTTCAGGAGTATCGATGAACTGGAAAGCATCATTTTCGACGGAATGGCAATTATTCAAATTGTACAAAGTTTGTTTGGGTGTAGAAAATCTATTCTTCGAGACTGGCAAGCAATTATATTTAACCATATTAATCCATATACATGATAGTGTTGATAAACATTAATGTGAGAGGATCTTGCCGATGGTTAACACACTCACAGAATGCGACACATGTTGCTCTACCATTGACATTGGCAAGAAAATGGCATCAAATGTAATGATGAACAGTGCTGGTGAGGCTTAAGAATTTCTGTCTGATAAATGTATGTCTCTGAATAAAACAGAGTACTTGAAAACAAGAGTTTGAAACCAAGGAAGTTAGTTACCCCCACCCACTCTCCCCGAAACAGATGATAGGTGTTTACTTCATCTATCAAATGTGCAAATCAGTTACTGATTTGGAGAACACATGCTAAATATGCCAGTCCCAACAGAGTGTGGCAAGACACAGGCCCTCATGTTATGAACCAGCTGTCACCGACAAGAATTACTAAGTGAGTTAGTCTGCTGCTGTGATGGTCAATGTATTGATGTTAGTTCGTCAAATGAACAGCTGTGTCAGTATAATTATGCATGTATTTGAATAATATTATGTGCATGATGAAAACTTCTGATTAAAGATAAGCTCTGAGATTTGAAAGGTAATGATGTTAGTTCGTCAAATGAATAGCCGAGAGATTTCTTTATAATTTATTATGATTATATCACAACGAGATGTTACATATACTGATGTAAAATGATAAAACATGTTTTCTTAAAGACACATTTCCCAACTGAATGTAGTCGCTAAAACAAGAGGCCCAGGAGGGCTGTGGACGCTCTACTGGCTAACATGGCTCTTATAACATCAATGAATCGAGTGACTGCCATTTACGTTTTCTTAAAAGTTTCGGGCAAAAAACAGCTTTTTAACTAAATCAAGGGCAATAACTAAAGAATCTGGTAAAGTTTGGTAAATATCAGATGAAAAATGAAGGCCCTACCGTGTTAACGAGGCAAAATATAGCATTTTTAACTAAATCAAGAGCAATAATTCCTCTAATACTGGTCCGACTGGTCCAACATAGAGCTAAAAAAATAATCAAAAAAAAACAATAATTAAAAACAAAATAATAATTTAAAAAAAAAATGTTTTAAAAAATTAAAAAAGAAAAAAATTAAAAAAAAAAGAAAAAAGGAAAAAAATAATGTATATTATATATAAAAAAGAAAGTCATAACATCTGGTAAAGTTTGGCAAAGATCAGATGCAAAACGAAGGCCCTATCATATGACGAGGCAAATTATAGCATTTTTAACAAATTCAAGGACCATAACTCCGCTGTTACTGGTTCCGATCTGGCTGGTTTTCGAACTTGACCGAGCTTTCATTGACATTAATAATCTGATAAAGTTTGTAAAGATCGGATGAATAATGAAGGCCCTATCGTCTTAACGAGGCAAAATATAGCATTTTGAAACTAAATCAAGGGCCATAACTCCACTGTTACTGGTCCAGTACAGTTACCTATAGAAATTATCTCCCCCCCCCTCCCCCCCACCCCCCCCCCCCCCCCCCCCCCCCCCCCCCCCCCCCCCCCACCCCACCCCCATAATGTGTCTTTAATCAGAATATTATTTTCAATATGTAAGACTGTACACTGAAAAACCTGTGTATTAGTAAAATGGACCAAATATGCTCAAATACCCTAAGTACATGCAGTGTGTATAAATAGTACATATATATGGAAGTGGATCGCACCGTAGACACATGACATGACTCATCCTGGCGTCGGACCGATCATTCATAGCATAACACTTATAGCATCAGAGTCAAGCAATGGAGCTACTAGTTAAGTATTTGGTGTGACCCGGTCGGGGATCGAGCCCACGACCTCCAGCATATGAGCCAAAGCCACCCCCGCTGCACCGTGGTTGACAGGAATTTCAGACGTGTAAGTCTGTACTAATGGTTAATTGATGAACTAGATACCGTATACTAATAAATGACAGATTCAATCAATGAATGAATTGCGGGTCGCGATTTAAATCAAGCCAGATCGAGCCCTAATTCCTAAGGAGAATGGGCTCATCGACCCCGTTGCATATATTCCGCCATGTTGTCTCTCTAAGAAATTAGGGGCTATTCAATCAATGCCATGTTTAATTTTTTTGGGCGTAAGGTCAATCCTTGAGAATGGATTAATACAGTTCTAGGTAGTCCACGTAAAAGAAATGATTGGCCGTTCAAATAATGTAGAATAAATGTGACAGAGCTTCATTTCAATTCAACTTGCTGATTTTATCATACGGTGGAATAAACTCTTTTTATGTTTCCTACATCATTGAAATACATCGTACGTGACCTATCAGATACCCTTTTTTGAAACCCAATACGGAGATATAATAGACCCTACATATAGAAATCAATGAACGTGATGTTGGATGATTGTGAAATAAACCCGATCAGGTTATATATCCCAAACGTGCTGATCTCACAAAGTTCAAACTACTCTGTACTCTGACGCCACGCCCTATCCCTCCTACCCCCACCACACACACCCTTCCTTTTATTTATGTATTTAAAGGGAGCTTCAAAATTAACACTTGCGGACTAAATATCAAAGTGGAAGTAAACTGTAGTTTTATTATCAATGCCATTCGTATGTTCTTTAAAACATCGATAGGGTTTGTTTGAAAATGCATGCCGAGTTTCGTGTTTGGCATACAGAAAGTGCTCCCCTGTAAAAGCGACATGTTTCCCTTTCATGTAATTATGTGTAATCATTCGATTAACATTTCAGTAAACTGTTTCTGAGATGAGATAATACTGGTTCAAGTCTGCATTATTTTTTTCTCCTCACCAGTGATCTATGTTCTTTTTTAAACTCTGTTTGCTATATTATATCGTACCCATTATAGCAAAAGAAAATATGCGTTTTCAAGCAGTTGGGTGCGGTATTAATAAATCCGATGTTTTGTTAAAATCGAACTAAAAGTGTATATTACCTCCAAACGAAACCAAATCACAGTTAAACAGTCACAAACTGCATATACGCGTTTTTATTTACATCGTTAAACAAGCTAATCAGCTTATACACATACCACTCTTAATGGCGCAGATGACAACCTTAATTTGGCATGATCTTGATGTAAGAGGAGTTTTGTTTTGTTTGAATAGTATTTTACGTCATTTTAGCACATATTAGGCCATATATGTCTACCCATTTTTCAAGGGTAGAACCTGTACTGTATATTTCCCGCCATCCACAAGAATCGACACTTTTTCACTTGACAAGTCGGGATTCCACTGGGATTCGAACCTGCAGAAATTCACGTGTCCGAGTAGGAGACCAAAAAACCAGAATCAAATGCTTCAGTAACTAACAAGAATATGTTAACTAAATTTTCATCGAAACTGTAGATATTCAAAAACGTTGTTACCTTTAGCGTAGACAGTTGTTATTTTTAGCGTTAACATGAAAAGTTGTTACTTTTAGCGTTAGCGTTATTACCGTTAGCGGAAGAGGTGATTGTTACCTTTAGCGGAGGTTGTTACATTTAGCGGAATTGTTACCTTTAGAGTTGTTACAAAAGGCACAAAATGTGAGAGTCTGTAAGAAGTTTGTCTTGGGAACACTGAACATAGCAAAAAAGGTAGTTGAGTATGCAATGAAAAATAAAGTTGACGGATGTTTCGTTAAACATGATAGGAAGGAAAACTGTCATCTAAAACAAAAGACCAGATGATAAATTGAAAGAAATTCGAAATCATATTGAATCTTTTGCAACTGTATCATCGCATTACACTGGAAAAGATACGATGAGAAAGTACCTCGATCCAAATGTGTCCATTAGGAAAATGTGTGAGCTATATCAAAGCAATTGCAGAAGCAAAGAAAGTGTGCCTTGTAATTTCAATGTTTATAGAAATGTGTTTGCAAGCGAGTACAATCTACCATTTCATAAACCCAAAAAGGACCAATGTACTCTTTGGGCGGTTTACAAAGGAAACCAAGAACATGGAGTAGCAGATAGTGACCTCGATGTACAGTATGAACTACATCAAACTTTAAAAGAGACAGTCAGAAAAGAAAAGAAAACTGACAAAGAAAAAGCTATAAATGACCCATATTATTTTGTAGAAACATATGATTTGGAATCAGTTCTTCCAACACCACACACTGAAATTGGAGATGTGTATTATAAGCGCTGCTTGTCATCGTGCAACCTTTCAATATACTCCCTTGGAGATGAAAAAGGGACATGCTTTTTATGGGATAAAACAAATGGTAGCAGAAGCTCTTGTGAAATAGGAACTGACTTTATCATTCCATTGCCAAATACGACAAAAGAGGTTGTTTTTCATATGGAGGACAAAATCGTAACCAATTTGTTACGGTTGGATTACCGTATGCAGTACACAAAAATGAGAATATTTAAAATATCGGGCATAAATTCTCTGAGCGGGGTCACTCCGAGATGGAGTGCGATTCTATGCATGCGGCAATAGCACATTCTAAAAGGAATACTAATGTGCATGTTCCATCACAGTGGCATACAATTATAGAAATGAAAAGGCGAAATAATCCATATGTTGTTATACCTATCAAGTATGATGACAGTTGTGACTTAAAATCCTACAAAAAGTCAAGAACTACCATCATGAAAAGCACAGTTTAAACTGACTGGATATCAAATGGATTGAAATAAGACGTTCACAGCCAGAAAGCATATTCTTTAACTATGGTTTTGACAGAAAAGCTTTCATGGAAAGAAATAAAACTGAGGAAGACTACAAGAATAGGATGACAGTGTGCATCAACATCGATGACATATCTATATGCTGACAAGTTAACCATTTCTGTCCCGAAAAAAACAAGACTTGACCTCACTCTGCAGGTCAAAAGCAATGCCAGAATGTTTTCATTACTTATATGAACCGTAGATAAGACTAATTAAATTGTGTCACCCAGATTACTGTGTTTGCAAACCACATATTTAAAACCTGCCACAAGACAATTAGCCGCATGTGTATGGTTTTAGTTTACTGTGTTCTGTGAATATTACATTTCCTGTTCGCCTGTTATACCTGCTTGTATATAGTGATGTTACTGCCCCTATCTAGTGTATAAGTCATGTTACTGCCACTATCTTTTGTATAAAGAAGGATAAAAATATCGGACAGGGAAAGCAGCATTCAAGGACGACAGTCAACCACAAAACACACAAACAAACACGCAAACAGACAAACGAAAAGGCAAAGTCATGTTACTGGCACTATCTAGTTTACAAGTTATGTTACTGCCACTATTTAGCGTATAAGTCATGCTACTGCAACTATCTAGTGTATATATTATACAAGACAATTATAGTTCAATTAAGAATTATTCTATTTTTAGAGAGATTATTCATCATAATGCATGGTCGAAAACAGAATCAACACTGTATACATCATTCACGCGTAACTGTCGTCCAAGTATATATAAGTAGATTAGTAAATTAGTTTCTAATTTAATACTGATGAATCATTGACAATCAAATCTCACAAAAATAGAACAATGCTGAAATACCCAAGCATGAACTGATTTACCGATTCGCTGATAAATGAAAATAAATACTGATAAAGGTGATCCTTTGGAAGCAACAAACACAACCAAGAGAATGAACAGCAGATTCGGTTTTACTGAGTCTGTTCATGAGAGGTAAAACCCATGATATGGCTCTAGAACAAAACTCTCGAGTAAACCCTCATACATGGGGATGATTGGCCAATGGTTTAGACTGATTAAACTATATTTGATTAGCGTTGTCTTAGTATATTCAAAAGGCATTTGATTTTGTTGACCACGCATATATTTAAAAAATAAATCTCCCATTTTTTCAAGATTTTAAATATAAAACATTAGCTTACTTATTTATTAAACCTCACAAACGTCATGAAAGTATAACAAAATGTCAGAAGCTGAATCTATATTGAAGAACGGATTTCATAATGTTCTTATGAACATATAAGTTACTTAGGCTATGTAGACAATAAATGTAGATATAAAAGTCAAACTGGAAATGTAGCATTCAAGCACCATTGAAATAAATACTGAAAAGGGGATCCCTTGAAAACAACAGACACAAACAACAAACACCGTTATGCGCGGTAGATGCTGCATTGAACCTCGAACACATTCAAATATTATTAAAGTTGTCGTCCTTACTTGGGTTGTTTAAGTGCCAGACTGACAGGTCAATAATGTTTCTCTTCAGGTAAGTTATTATATTTAGATATAATCGAGTGTTTGTTAATGTGTTTTTAAACAATAATTACAATAATATGATAGTAAAACATAAATAGGCATCTCTCAAAACGACGAATTTGTTCTTATTTCATAGCCCGCCTGCGGTGTAGGTCTCACGCTTATACTGCCGTGCATTTTTTGCGATAATTCTTCTTCAATTTACCATATGTGTATCTCGAAATTCGCATATGCACGTTAGATATCTATATCTATGTCTGGGAAATTCACAAGATAAATGTAAAGGTCTGAATATTGAAATAAATAGCATCTACATGTGTATGCGATTATGTTCCTACACAAACTGTATACGGCAGAAAGGATTTCTCAAACATGCATAGATGGTCGATGCTCAAATTCCGGGAATATTCGATTTGGTCAATTAGCTAGCGCATGACATTCTCCGATTTTTGGAAAAAGCTTAAATACAAAAATAATCGTGCACAATGTTGAACATCTACCGCAATTTCGGCAATTTTGATCGCTCGCCTGTATTACTGGAAATCCTCCGCCTTAAACTCTCGGTATTGTAAAAGCGATGCTGGCGGTGCGATTCCTGGGCGTGATATATGTTTCACGTTTACGGTACAATTGTATTACATTCATGACATTTTTCCTATGTATGACCGTTTTCACGTTTAGGGTTCCTACAAACTCATTCAAATCATGTAGGAAAAGTTTAGGTTACGAGGAAACAATAAACATACATGCGAATGCTGACCCTATTACACGCCCGGGAATCGTACCGCCAGCATTTCTTTGGCAATACCGAGAGTTCAAGGCGGAGGATTTCCGTTAATGGAGGCGAGCGATCACAATTGCCGTAATTGAAACAACTGCCGTAATTGAGGGAGGTGTTCAACATTGTGCGCGATTGTTTCTGTATTTAAACCTTTTTTTTTAAAAAATCGAAGAATGTCATGTGCTAGCCAATTGACCAAAGCGACTATTCCTAGAACATGTAGATGCTATTTTCTAATATTCACCTTTACATTATTCTTTACACAACTTACACAACTTCCCAGCCATGGATATAGATATCTGACGTACATATGCGAATTTCTAAGATGTATCGCAAAAAATGAACGACAATGCAGGCGTGCAACATACACTGCATGCGTGATATGAAATAAGAATAACTCAAGGTGGACATATTCGTCGTCTGAGAGATGCCTATTTATGTTTTACTATCATATTAAAAGAATTATTGTTTCAATACACATTAACAAACACTCGATAACATATCATAACTTACCTGAATAAAAAGTAGTTCTAACAGGAAATGTAGCACTCAATAACCACAGTCACTCAAAAGCACGCATAGAAACACACAACAATTTGAAAGATATTGCTAAAACGCAAGGCACGACATCACAACCGTAAAAGGGTTGACAATAGGGTTATCGCCTTTGAACGGTCAGTGGCAAAAAGAGCCGCTGGGGTTTAAACCAGGTTAGAGGCTGCACAGTCAACAAACTATGAATAAAAGGCAAGATATGACATCACAAACATAAAAGGGTTGACAATAGGGCTACCGCCTTTGAATGGTCAGTGGCAAAATATGTGGTTTAAACCAGGTTCTAGCGTGCACCAAACTTCAAGCTTAAACATCAGTTTAAGGATGATGCGAATGCGTAACCATATTACTGAAATGTCGTACACATTGATAAAATAAAAATAGAACTTAAATAAAGCTTATCTTCGTATCCTATTTTTTTTATCCAACGAGTTTATTAAAGTCAATAAAACACAGTCACGAATGTAAGATTTTATTCTTCACATAACACACCTACGACGTGATAGTTTCACTTTAATGTTGTCAATTTACCTTGTATTACGTCGTTTTTGTTGTTTCCATAACGTCAGCCACGCTACGCGGCTATAGGCTGCGTACAGCTAAATATAGCCTGGCTTAAGCCCCGCCTTTTGTTGTGTACGATTCTGTACAAAATTGAAAGTTCACAGAGGTCAGCAGATATAACTTTGAAATATTCAATATGCATTTTCAGGAAAGATAACTTATAGGTAAAATAATCCCCATCAGCTATGATCATTAAATTAAATAAAAAAATATTTTTTAATGTTTTTGAAAATTTAACATACATTGAAATTGCATGTCATTATTCAGTGGTGATTCAATAGTGTTTGTAAACACAAACATGTGCAGAGAGGTTGAGCTGGAAAAGTTGTCTTTTTCACACTTTCAAAGGCTTTGTGATGGAAATATCTATGAAATATGGTAATTTAAAGAAAATCTGGTCTATAATTCTTGAGATATGAGCTGACAGGTGTCACAGGAGGTCTATGGGACCTGTAACGCGTTCGCACTACAAATAATTCGACACCTTAAACTAACTTGCATTTTATAAAGTAAGATTTCAAATAAGGATAAATATTGAAGGTGCCAAAACGTATTGAATGATATACCTTGCTCAATAATTGGGATTACATGCTTTACTGTACACAAACACAGTGATTCGGTCCTCATTTGCATCTGTAATACACTATTGTATTACGAGAAATAAGTCATGACTTTAGTACACTCCCAGAAACCATGTTATGTGATAAATAAATATAAAGGTTAACGAAAGAAGAGTCAAAGATATCAAAATGTTCACCTTGTAAAAGTATTTAGTACATACAGCATGACATGTGGCTTATCTTTATCTACACTGAGCGAAAGAAGTTCAGCACCACTTTTCAGGGACATAAGGTTAAATATATGAATATTGATAATACTTGTTTGAAGATATTAGACATGCTAGGTAAGGATAACATTTTCAAACAATAAGTTTTATTTTATTATATTACATATTTGTCTGTGATTTGTATAGGAAATACTGGGAATAGAAAAGCTATATCTACTCGTTTTCTCTACAGTACGGAACATTGCTTGGCCTTTTCCGTCAGTGGCGGGAACGCCAAATGACGTTCCAATGACGTTCCGATTGTTTTACGGACGTCGTCTTAGACTGTGTTACGGTCCTTTGCGCTTCTCTGCAATAGTGAACAGAATAGAATAGAATAGACTAACGTCGTCTTCAGATTCCGCCACTAGGGAATAAAGATTACGGAAATTAACGAAGATTTCCGATTCCACTTGTTTGTATGACGTAACGTCGTCTTGGCGTTCTCGTGCAAACTGGTGTAAAAAGGCGTGAATCGTTAGAAATATTAATAAAATATAATTTTAAATTATATAATATATAGTTTAATAACCATTGTTTCTGAGATACTGAAAATATCTTCCTCGGTAGAGAAATGACCCCTATTTAAGTACTCGTGCTCCGCTCTCGATATTTCCCGTATCTCAAAAACACTGGTTATAAAACTCTATATTTTTTTAGGCAAAGTATCAGAATTATCTCCCATATATTAAGAAAAACTTATTTTATTAAACAAACGTATTTGAACAAATGTACTGTTTCGCATTGACAAGACTTGCACATTCTGTCGTTGTTTGAACACCGCTGAAATGTGTTCACAAACGATTGTTATTCTCCAACAAAAACATTCCAAAATTCGTAATTTTAAAATTACCTCCCTTTTATTGAAATGAGAATGATTTTTGATAAACTATACAAGTATGTTCCCATCATATTTGCTTTATTTTTATCACCGACTTTGTTTTCAAATGACTTTGTTGCATTATCTTGACTATTGTAGTATCATTTGGGGTAGTACAAAACAATCAAATATCCAGGTTTTAGTGCGATTACAACGAAGAGCATGTCGTATCATTCTAGGTGAACAATATACCACTTTAAGCGAGGCTTTAAATATAATTAATTCTCTTAATATTGAACAGAGGGTTTCACTTCATAAATCCAAATTTATGTACAGGGTATCGCAAAATGCAGTCCCGTCATATATTCAAAATATGTTCAATTACAATGTCAGGCGTCCAAATCATTTACGTTCTTCAAATAAATCGGATTTGTTAATACCCAAACCAAATATAGAACTTTTTAAAGGGAGTATGTCTTACTCTGGGGTAAAAGTATGGAATAACATTCCAAATGAAATAAGACAGAGCGAAAGTATTAAAAGTTTCACAGTAAATTATACTAAGTGGATAAATTCGAATCAACAATCATAAAGCTAAAATTGTAAATATGGCCATATGTAAGTCTGTAAGTTAAACTTCTGCCGCCATATGTATGTATTATGTTGTTGTGTAACATTGTTATCATGTTGATCATGTTTATGAATAATGCTAACTTTAAATTTGTTATGCTGATTGTTATATTGCTATATAATTATGTATTTGTATGTATGTAAATATTGCTTTAGAGGGCCCCAAGGAAGATTAGTTTATACTAATTGGGTTACCCTCTGTAAATAAAGACTTTCATTCATTCATTCATTCATTTCATTCATTATTGGTCATATCTATGTCACTTTATCATTGACCCCGAACATACATGGCTTTGTATCTGGTCTATGGAAATGAAATGCATTTGATGTGCTAAATTTATTTTGCTCAGTATATATACAGTACCAACTTTATATCTTATCTGATAGTGAATATTTTGAAATAGGCTTCTAGTAGGTCATCTAATGCATTGATTTGTAGACATTTATTAAGGCATTTATAGGCTTAGAAAACCCAAACACCAGCGAAGAAGTTACAATGCGGGTTCTTCTATTACTGACATTAACACTTTACCAAGTATCGTCGCAGATATTCGATCCTGGATGCAGCTTTTCTAATGGACAGTGTATCTATAATGTAAAACTCGGCCACGAGAATCAGTGTGACGCTGGGAAAAGAGAAACAGTTGACAACTCCATTATCGGCAGTGGACTTCAGGTATGTTGTGCACATTGTTTTATAGTCACACTGTAAAAACTACATTTATAATGTTTTGGTAGTCCGTGCGTGTGTAGGTAAGTCCGTAGGTATGCCACACTGTTTGCAAAAAGCACCTTTTTTTTTACTATAAGGGTTACGGTATGCTGATTCAACGGTAAAACCATTCATAACATACTCTTAATGATATACACCAGCTAACCCGTAGTCGTTTACATTATGGTACAGTTATCAAGGAACTCCATGCGTATCCTATATTTAACATGTTTTTTTTTTTTTCAATTTTTCCATTATTCTAGAAGTGATCATGCCCTGCTCTTAATAGTTAGTTCTCTTATAGATTTTGCCAAGTCATTGAGTAATTTCCTTTTGGCTTTCTAGGATTTTGTATTTCATATTACATATACATGATAGTCTTTGTGATACGATATAATTATATTATTGCTTCCTAGATAGATTGTAAGGAGATGAAGCCTGACAATATGGTAATTGTTGCTTGTTTTGTTTGCGTGATTTTGTTTGTCTGCGTTCAGTGAATCTACATTTCCTGTTCTACTTGTATACCTACTTCTAGTATAATGTAAACAATTGGATCAGGAGTTATTCACTTAGAATTATGCAACACTATCATCTTTCTGCTCGCGTGAAGATACAGACAGTATACACAATCATGTCAGCTCTATGTGGTATCCTAAATGATTCACTACCATCTTTTTCAGAGCTGCTCGTGTAAAGACATAGACGGTATAAACACTAATGTCAACTCCCTGTGGTCCACTATGACTACACTCCAAAGTAACTTCGATGCACTAGCCAAGCAGATGAATGTCACTCAGAGTACACTAGGAATGAAGGAAGCAGAGCTGGCAAAGCTACAAACAGAGAACAATACCATCACGGCATTGTTGGCTAATAAAGAACTACTGCTGAATAAAAGCCAGGTTATACAGTTACGATTAAAATCGAAACCAGTTTACAATCATTAAAAGACCACTAAAGGGAAGGGCAAAACTGGTCTCTTTATACAAATGCATTATCATATTGAAAACAATAAAATTTGGAACTGAAACGGTATTCTCCTAAAACAGGTGTCTCTTGAGTGAGCTGACCCGTGAGCAAAGTTGACTGTACTTTGTAAACTGGCCATACGAATCTCTGTACCTGATAAAAACGATACTTACATTCAGTAAACACTAATAAGGTTATGTATTTTAAGGAAGTACCTCTAAGGGTCTGACTTGAAATTGACAAAGAATGATATTTTATATTCTGTAGGTTCTAACATGGATATATATGTATGTAGATCTATGGTTCTAATCATGATGAACGAGCCTTACATGGCACATTATTAACAATGACACAGTAATGTGTGCTACCCTTGGTTACTCACAAGTGTTGATTAAAAAAGAAATTACACTCGATTCCATTCAAATGTAAATGGTGAATTCTCGAATTCTAATTTATAGCCTGAACAACACGATTCTTACACCATAATTTGATAGATATGACAGGTTTATCACGAACTGGAACATTTTTAAAATGTAAGATTCTTTTTTAAAGCCATTTTTGTAAGCCATTTACACACAGCAGACACACGTGTATTGGGTACACCATCAATAGTTTAAATGGTATCATCTTATGAAACGTTCAGTTTCAAAACGTGCTACTTGCCACTTTTGCTGTTTGCGGATATTGGTTAATAAAACAATGCAACTATCATCGGATAAGCAACGTGACATGGGGTTAATACTTTGAAATTTGTATTTGTGACAGTTTCTTGTATAAAAGAGTATGAAAGGAGAAATTTGGGAATCGCCGAACACGATAAACAAAAAAACTCTTTGCAGTCTCGCTTTGATTAGACTGTTCATGAACGATGGTGAGAAAAAATGCTAGATACCGTTCACGTCCTACAGCCCCGGGTTGAGCAGAACTCAATATTTAAAATGGCAATAGTACGAAATGTTGAGCCATCCCGAAGTTGGTATGCATATGAAATGAATTTATTGTCGCATCATCTCTTGCTTTACATCTTTTATGCAGACTGGTATTGCCAACCATGTAGTCAGCGTGACTGTATCGTCGCATTATTGTCATTGGTACAAATATGTTATTCATATGATAGCACTCATGAATAAATACATTGTCTCTTTAGATAATTGTTGTACATCTGTTATTGTCAGCACGGTAGCCAGCATGTATCTATCGTCGCATTATCTCACTGCTTTAAATCTGTAATATAGGTTGATCTGATCAACCCGGCAGCCAGAATGACTATATCTGTTATATAGGTTGATATGGCCAGCACGGTAGCCAGAATGACTATATCGTCGCATTATCTCTTTGCATTATATATGTTATCTAGGTTGATCTGGCCAACACGATAGCCAGATGACTATATCATCGCATTGTCTCACTGCTTTATATCTGTTATATAAGTTGATCTGGCCAAAACGTTAGCCAGAATGACTATATCGTCGCATTATCTCACTGGTTTATATCTGCTATTTAGGTTGATCTGGCCAACACGGTAGCCAGAATGTCTATATCTTCGCATTATATCACTGCTTTATATCTGTTATATAGGTTGATCTGGCCAACACGGTGGCCAGAATGTCTATATCGTCGCATTATCTCACTGCTTTACATCTGTTATATAGGTTGATCTGGCCAACACTGTAGCCAGAATGTCTATATCTTCGCATTATCTCACAGCTTTATATCTGTTATATAGAGAATAGCATGTTATTGCCTGATCTCATCCAGTTTATCAGGTGAGGCTGAGAAAAAAATGAAGCCCGAGGCTGTGCCGAGGGTTTAATTTTTTCGTGCCGAACCTGATAAACTGGATGAGACCAGGCAATAACATGATATTCTATTTATCATGTTGATCGTTTAAGATAATTTAATTTACCTTTTTTTCCCATTTCTTTCCGTTTAAAAATACCCTGACGTCATCAAATATACCATGACGACATCAAAAGAGATGCTGACGTCATCAAAAGTGGAGCACCTGACGGGATAGGAAAGTAACTGCCGAGATAGGATTTTGTCTCAGGCACCCTGTTTCTCGGCAAAATTGTACAGAACGACATCATAAATAGGTTGATCTTGGCAACACGGTTGCCAGAATGACTATATCGTCGCATTATCTCACTGCTTTATATCAATTATCTAGGTTGATCTGGCCAACACGGTAGCCAAAATGACTATATCGTCGCATTATATCACTGGTTTATATCTGTTATATTAGTTGATCGTGCCAACACGGTTGCCAGAATGACTATATCGTCGCATATCTCACTGCTTTGTATCTGTTATCTAGGTTTATCTGGTCAACACGGTAGCCAGAATGACTATATCGTCGCATTATCTCACTACTCTCACTGCTTTATATCTGTTATCTAAGTTGATCTGGGTAATACGGTAGCCAGAATCACTACATCGTCGCATTATATCACTGCTTTATGTCTGTTATATAGGTTGATCTGGCCAACACGGTAGCCAGAATGACTATATCGTCGCATTATCACACTGATTTGTATCTGTTATCTAGGTTGATCTGGGCAACACGGTGGCCAGAATGACTTTATCGTCGCATTATAGCACTGGTTTATATCTGCTATATAGGTTTATCTGGCCAAAACGGTAGCCAGAATGTCTATATCGTCGCATTATATCACTGCTTTATATCTGTTATATAGGTTGATCTTGCCAACACAGTAGCCAGAATGTCTTTATCATCGCATTATCTCACTGCTTTATATCTGTTATATAGGTTGATATGGCCAACACGCTACCCAGAATGTCTATATCGTCGCATTATCTCACTACTCTCACTGCTTTATATATGTTATATAGGTTGATATGGCCAACACGCTACCCAGAATGTCTCTTTCGTCGCATTATCTCACTACTCTCATTGCTTTATATCTGTTATATAGGTTGATCTGGCCAACACGGTAGCCAGAATGTCTATATTGTCGGATAATATCACTGCTTTATATCTGTTATATAGGTTGATCTTGCCAACATTGTAGCCAGAATGTCTATATCGTCGGATAATCTCACTGCTTTATATGTGTTATATAGGTTGATCTGGCCAACACGGTAGCCAAAATGTCTATATCGTCGGATAATCTCACTGCTTTATATCAGTTATATAGGTTGATCTGGACTACACGATAGCCAGAATGTCTATATCGCCGGATAATCTCACTGCTTTATATCAGTTATATAGGTTGATCTGGACTACACGATAGCCAGAATGTCTGTATCGTCGGATTATCCTACTGCTTTATATATGTTATATAAGTTGATCTGGCAAACACGGTAGCCAGAATGACTATATCGTCGCAATATCTCACTACTCTCACTGCTTTACATCTGTTATATAGGTTGATCTGGGCAACACGGTAGCCAGAATGAACTATGTCGTCGCAATATCACACAGCTGTATATCTGTTATTTGGGTTAATATGGCCAACACGGTAGTGAGAATGTCTATATCGTCGGATTATCTAACTGCTTTATATCTGTTATATAAGCTGATATGACCAACATGCTACCCAGAATGTCTATATCGTCGCATTATCTCACTACTCTCACTGCTTTATATATGTTATATAGGTTGATCTGGCCAACAGGTAGCCAGAATGACTATATCGTCGCAATATCACACAGCTGTATATCTGTTATCTGGGTTAATATGGCCAACACGGTAGTGACAATGTCTATATCGTCGGATTATCTAACTGCTTTATATATGTTATATAAGTTGATCTGGCCAACACGGTAGCCAGAATGACTATATCGTCGCATTTTCTAACTGCTTTATATCTGTTATTTAGGTTGATCTGACCAAAAAGTAGCCAGAATGGCTATATCGTCGCATTATCTCACTGCCTTATATCTGTTATATTGGTTGATTTGGCCAACACGGTAGACAGAATGACTATATCGTCGCATCATCTCACTGCTTTACATCTGTTATATAGGTTGTTTTGGCCAACACGGTAGCCAGAATGTCTATATCGTCGCATTATCTCACTGCTTTATATCTGTTATAGAGGTTGATATGACCATGTTGCTACCAAGAATGTCTGTAACGTCGCATTATCTCATTACTCTCACTGCTTTATATATGTTATCTAGTTGATCTGGCCAACATTGTAGCCAGAATGACTATATCGTCGCATTATCACACTGCTTTATATCTGTTATCTGGATTAATATGGCCAAAACGGTAGCCATAATGTCTATATCGTCGGATTATCTAACTGTTTCATATCTGTTATATAGGTTGATCTGGCCAACACGGTAGCCAGAATGACTATATCGTCGCATTATCTCACTGCTTTATATCTGTTATATTGGTTGATTTGGCCAACACGGTAGACAGAACGATTATATCGTCGCATTATCTCACTGCTTTACATCAGTTATTTAGGTTGATTTGGCCAACACGGTTGCCAGAATGTCTATATCGTCGCATTATCTCACTGCTTTATATCTGTTATATAGGTTGATCTGGCAAACACTGTAGCCGGAATGTCTATATCGTCGCATTATATCACTGCTCACTGCTGTACATCTGTTATGGCAAAGAATGTAGCCAGAATAACTATATCGTCGCATTATCTCACCGCTTTATATCTGTTATATAGGTTGATCTGGCCAACACGGTAGCCAGTATAACTATATCGTCGCATTATGTCACTGCTTTATATCTGTTATCGGGGTTGATATGGCCAACACGGTCGCCAGAATGTCTATATAATCGGATTAATTGACTGCTTTATATCTGTTATATAGGTTGACCTGGCCAACACGGTTGCCAGAATGACTATATCGTCGCATTATCTCACTGCTTTATATCTGTTATATATGTGGATATGGCCAACACGGTAACCAGAATGACTATATCGTCGCATTATCTCACTACTTTATATCCGTTTTATAGGTTGATCTGGCCAACACGGTAGCCAGAATGACTATATCGGCGCATTATCTCACTGCTTTATATCTGTTATATAGGTTGATCTGGTCGTCAACACGGGATCCAGAATGACTATATCGTCGCATTATCTCACTGCTTTACGTCTGTTATATAGGTTGATCTGGCCAACACGGTAGCCAGAATGACTATATGTCGCATTATCTCACTGCTTTATATCTGTTATATATGTAGATATGGCCAACACGGTAACCAGAATGACTATATCGTCGCATTATCTCACTACTTTTTATACGTTTTATAGGTTGATCTGGCCAACACGGTAGCCAGAATGACTATAACGGCGCATTATCTCACTGCTTTATATTTGTTATATAGGTTGATCTGGTCGTCAACACGGGATCCAGAATTACTATATCGTCGCATTATCTCACTGCGTTATGTCTGTTATATAGGTTGATCTGGCCAACACGGTAGCCAGAATGACGATATCGTCGCATTATCTCACTGCTTTATATCTGTTATATAGGTTGATATGGCCAAAACGGTAGCCAGAATGACTATATCGTCGCATTATCTCACTGCTTTATATCTGTAATAAAGGTTGATCTGGCCAACACGGTATTCAGAATGACTATATCTTCGAATTATCTGACTGCTTTATATCTGTTATCTAGGTTGATCTGGCCAACACGGTAGCCAGCATGAATGTAGAGCTGGCAAGACTGCGTACTGAGTTAGCTGACACTTCCAACAAGCTGACAATTTGTAGAACCACGCTCAATGTTCTCGACTCACAACACGGAATACATCCAGGTGATGTAGAAACACATGTAGAGTATTTGTTATAGAAACATGTTTGAATATTGGAAATGCAATTACTTCTGATTTAAAACAGAATGCGCAGAATATTCCAATGATAGATTGCCGTTCTTTGGAAATATACTCACGGTCAATGGAAACGCATAATAAAACAAATCCTTTTAAAAGTTAGAATTTGAGGCATTTTGGACAAAATACGATTTAATCCACATTTAACATTGTTTTACGTGCATATCAGGATTTAGTGCATACCACATTGGTGTTCTGAAATGCACGTACATTTCCAGGTTTCTTCAGTTACTTCTAAGAAAGAAATCATTTTCACAAAAACATTCATAATACTGTCAGAAGTCAAACAATAAAAAAGCCAGTGAAACCAATTGGAATTTATTCCGAGCTTGAAATTTACAGGAACAGTTTTCTTTTTATGATTACAATGTTAAATATGACAAGCGAAATAAATGCGAAACTGCTTGTCATAAAAGCCTACCAATCAACATGTAAAAGTGGATATAAAACATATTTATAAGTTAGATATCAAGATTCACTAATTAAAAAATAGAAAATATTGGTTAGGCAGTTTTATTTCAAATTGTTTGCGAATAATCCAACAGCACAAACATATGGAGTTAATGGTGTGTTTTAATTGACCATCAGTATGTATAAATACATTCTGAATACAATTTCTCCTTCGTTTGGTTTGCTAAATGTACGCCTACTGATTTCATTAGCATTTTTACATATTTTTGGTCTCAAAATAAGCCGTCACGCATTGGCTCTACATGCTATATTACTGTTCCAGTGTTGTACGTGACGCACTACTCTGGGTTTGGTGTTACATGTATGATGTTAATGTTCCAGTGTTATATGGTGACTACGTGAAGCATTACTGTGGGTTAGGTGTTACCTGTATGATGTTAATATTCCATTGTTGTACGGTGACTACGTTACACACTACTGTGAGTTTGCTGTTACCTGTATGATGTTAATGTTCCAGTGTTGTACGGTGACTACGTTACACACCACTGTGGGTTTGGTGTTACATGTATGATGTTAATGTTCCAGTGTTGTATGGTGACTATGTCACACACTACTGTGGGTTTGGTGTTAAGTGTATGATGTTAATGTTCCAGTGTTGTACGGTGACTACGTTACACACCACTGTGGGTTTGGTGTTACATGTATGATGTTACTGTTCCAGTGTTGTACGGTGACTACGTTACACACCACTGTGGGTTTGGTGTTACATGTATGATGTTACTGTTCCAGTGCTGTACGGTGACTACGTTACACACCACTGTGGGTTTGGTGTTACGTGTATGATGTTAATGTTCCAGTGATGTACGGCGACTACGTTACACATTACTGTGGGTTTGGTGTTACATGTATGATGTTAATATTCCAGTGTTGTACGGTGACTACATTACACATTACTGTGGGTTTGGTGTTACATGTATGATGCTAATGTTCCAGTGTTGTACGGTCACTACGTGACGCACTACTGTGTTTGGTGTTACGAGTATGATGTTAATGTTCCAGTGTTGTACGGTGACTTCGTGACGCACTACTGTGGGTTTGGTTTACGTTTATGATGTCAATTTTCCAGTGTTGTACGGTGACTACGTGACGCACTACTGTGGGTTTGAGGACTCTCACTACTGTAACTACACACTAAAATCTTGCACAAGTTCTACAATAGAGTGTTGGTGGCGTGGAACGGGCAGACAGAACGTGAACTCAGGACCAGTTGAAGACCATACGTATGGCACACCAAATGGTAAATGATAAACATTTCTGAGACTTTGATAAAATTGGAACTTACTAACAAATTAATAAACATGCAATTTTGGAACAATTTATGGCTATTTAGAAACTAACAATGTATTGGTGAACAGACGCCTAGCAAATACCATACAGCGCCAAATAAGGTAAATACTGTTATAATCGCGCTCGACATTCGTAAATACTACTATAATGATTAAATATGAGTTATATGTTATCTCCCTGTGCTCTATGTTACATTACATTTACATCGCTTTAATTAATGGACGATTTACGTAATTATTTACTATCGTTATCTGTTACATCCTAGCTTTCTCAATTTCATGTTGAATGCTCTCATTTCCTAACAATCTCATTAAAAACATATCCTAATTATTCTTTGATACTCTCAGCTATAGGAACTTACAACACTGCCTAGGATCTGACAACACTGCCTTGAAGGTCAAGTCAGATCGACCTTTCATCTAATCAATATTCATGAGAAGATCATCTAACTTCAACCAATGAAATCGCGCGTTTCATATGCACTTCAGATGACGTTGGAGTGAACTGAACAAACGAAAATCCACATACAACACAAAGATCTATATCCGAATAAAGATAAAGTATTCGTGTGCTATTGCTGTGGATTGCACGATAAATTCAAAGAAATGCACTAAATGGCATGTTTTACATCAATAATACGAAGGAAATCATGGTCTCTGTCATGTGTTTTGAAAATATATATTCTACCGAAATTATTACGAAAGTAGATATTCTCTAATTAGTAAGTTATTGTACATCTGGCCCGCTTAGCTCAGATGATAGCGAAGTCGACTATTGACCCGCAAGTGTAATTTTAGTGTGGGTTCAATCCCACGAATCTGTACATTTGTTTTGTACCGCTATCGAATTCTGCCAAACAATATTGTTGTTTTTTTCAGTAAATATTCAATAATGGTTGGTGTGTTATGTTTGTCAAGGCAATTATTTTGTGTTTTATAAGCTAAAAAATACGGACAATTGTCTCTTTCAATACCGAGCGTAGACCGTTCCATAGCGTTTTACTGAAACACGACGTGCGCAGTGAAGCAGTCTATACCGAGCAATTTTGTAGTTCCAATGCAGTGTTGTCAAATCCTTTCTAGCGTAGAGTATCGTAGCGTGATAAAGGGTCTGATTTGAATGATATTGATGACCTAAATATATGACAAGTTATGGCATAGTTTTATCAGTTACATGTATTATGTAACCGTGGATTGATTCGTTTATATAATATAAAACATATGCAGAAAATATATATAGATATTAACTAAAAAACACGAAACACAATAAAGCGCTGTGGTCTAGCGGAAGAGCGTTGAACCCAGGATCGAAAAGTCATGGGTTCGATTCCCACCATGACCATACGTGTTGTGTCCCTGAGCAAGGCACTTTATCTGCATTTGCTTAATACTGGTTCTACCCAGGAAGACATCGAGAGAATGATCAAAATAAGTTCAGAGAGCTTTCCATACAAGCGATGTCAAATAAATAAGTATAAACTAACACAATAAAGTTTCCGTTTAAAACGAACGGGCAGTGACTATGTTTTGAAATAGGAATGTTATAATGGGGTGTTGGGTGGGGTTGGCGGGAGGGGGGAGAAATTTGTTGTAATTAACATTACATTAAAATTACTGTTGAGTTTGTCTTCGTGACGTATATTTACCAAGCGATGTCATGCAACGTGGCGCTTCCTACAAGGATGAAATATACGCGGGGAATTAATGAAACAGCTGTATTTTATCGTAGAATAACATACAGCTGTCTCTATTCTTTGTGTATATGAAAGACTTCGGAGGTCGTGTTAGAATACATAGTATTGCGTGTATCTTCAAAAGAATTTGTTTAAAGTTCCCCGGTCATGTTTTTTGTTTTATATCTGTGAAAAGCGAGAATACGATGTTATTTGATGACGAAGAAAACTTTGAACTGGTAAATTACTCCAGCTATACATTTCCGATTTACCTCGTTTCCCCATGCAGTCACGTAGTGATAAAAGTAGTATCAACGTCATGCAAATAATACATATTTTTACATACAATTTAAATATATATTTCTCTTCGGGACTATTAATAAATGTTCATATGATGTTTAAGAGTTAAATTTGTTAATTGATAATACTACAAAATGGGTGGTCATTCACCTTTAATGATACCTGATCACCCGACAAAAGTTGGCTGAATACCTGTACTAAAAGATGTCATCGGATGATATAAAGTTAGTGTTAGTTATCATTAAATATATATGAACAAATACTGTGTCACCTTATAACTAACTTACTGCTGTCAATTTAATTTTTGTTTATTAATGTTTAAGGTCATTACATGTATATCGACCCGTACAAGTCACCCGCGTATACTTCCACTTCCAACACACACCATCCGTACCGTCAGGCCCAGATTACATCCCCTGAATTTCCAGCCGCCGGACAATACTGTGTACGCTTTTGGTATTCCATGTACGGAAGTGATATAGGCTCAATCAATGTCTATGCACAGGTAATTATTAGAAGTCGTGTTGTTAAAGAAAATAGCCCGCCAAAATTCAGCAAAATTACACAAAAAAAACGATTATCAAAGTCTATCCATGTGTTCATGTGTAATAATGTATAATAATAATTATGTATATGTGCCGATTAAAAGTATAGTTCTTTTCACGGGTTGTTAAAACACCCGTGATTGAATATGCGTAAAATAAATTATGAGTTTGTAACTCTTAATTTGACACAGCGCTTTTGGTGTTTGGTCTGAATGGTTAAAGACGTTATTATTGTGTCTATAGAAAATGTGTACGTTATATGTATAAATACCTCGTCGTCAGTAGGTTAGAAACGGTGTACATATGTTGTAAAATGTGGCTGTTGTTGGCGGGATAACTACTTTAAGGCAACGTTTTCATCTTTATAATCCGAGCCTTCTCTGACATGTTCTCAGTTTTACGATTTTTAGCTCTACTGGCCGAAGACCAGCAGAGCTTATGGGATGGCGAGTTGTCCGTCGTCCGTCAGTCCGTCGTCCGTTAACTTTTTCCTTGTGAACACTCTAGGGCCTTCATTATTAATCAGATCTTTCCGAAACTTTGTCAGTGTCTTTATATCATTGAAAGCTCGAATAAGTTCGAAAACCAGCCAGATCGAATTAGTTTCACCTGAGTTATGGCCTTTGTTTTGCTGAAAAATGCCATAATAAGCCTTGTGAACACTATAGCACCTTCATGTATTATTTGATCTTTACCAAACTTGCACAGATTGTTAATATTAATGAAAGCTCAGATAAGCTTGAAAACCAGCTAAATTGGATCAGTAACACAAGAGTTATGGCCCTTGTTTTTTCTGGAAAAATGCCATTTTCTGCCCTGTGAACATTCTAGCACCTTCATTTATTATTTGATCTTTACCAAACTTGCACAGATTGTTAATACCAATTAAATATTGCATAATTTCGAAAAACAGCTAAATTGGATCATTAACACCAGATTTATGGCCCTTGTTGTTTTCCTGAAAAATGCCATTTTCTGCCTTCTGAACACTTTAGCACCTTCATGTATTATTTGATATTTACCAAACTTGCACAGATTGTTAATATCAACGAAAGTTCGGACAAGTTCGAAAACCAGGCAAATCGGATCAGTAACACCAGAGTTATGGCCCTTGTTTTTTCTGAAAAATGCCATTTTCTGTCTTGTGATTTTCTGTCTTGTGACCACTCCAGCACCTTCACCAAGCTTGCATAGACTGCTAATAGCAATGAAATCTTGGACGAGTTCGAAAAAACAAAACATCGGAGCATTTATGCCGGAGTTATGGCCCTTGTCTTGCTAAAATATGCCCTTCTCTGCCTTGTGAATACTCTAGCACCTTCATTTATTGTTTGATCCTTTAATACCAATTTTTTTTTTAATTGTTTTTTTTTATATTTTTTTATATTTTGTCATTTGTTTGATTTGTTTATTCTTTAATGATATTTTTTTTTTTTTAATTTATTTTTTAAATTATATTTTAAATTTTGTCTAAATCGTTTTGTTTTTTTCATTTATCTTTAAATATTTATTTATTTATTTTTAATTCTTTTTTTTTTAACGCAGGATGCATGATTAGGTTGAAGATGGGCTTTGGAATCTTCTGATTAGGATTTCCTACAGTATTGTGAAACATCCTTTTTGATGTTTGGCCAAAATAATGACACAACATCTTGTGATATGTCTTACTGACAACTAAATGACCAGACAAAGGAGTTTCATGGTTGGGTGGGGGAGGGGGCGTCCGTGGCTGTGGCCGTGGCCGAGTGGTTAACGTCTCTGACTTGAAATCACTTGCCCCTCACCGCTGTAGGTTCGATCCCTCAGGGGCCTAGGAATCTTTATGTGAGGAAGCTATCCAGCTGGCTTGCGGAACGTCGGTGGTTCTACCCAGGAGCCCGCCCGTGCACGAAAATTGCCCGGAGGGGCACCTTGGGTCTTCCTCCACCAATGGAAGCTGGAAAGTCGCCATATGACCTTAGCTGTTGGTGCGACTATAAAATCCAATTCAATTCAATTCATGGGCCAAACTGAGAATTTCCTGACGATATGAACTAGGTACCACAATATTTGGTATTTTACAGTCCATTCATCATCGATGGGGACATCAGGTGGTCGCCATTTTCTCATCAGAATCCCATTTTTAGTAAAACAACAAACTGGGCCGACCCTATCAAATAAGTTAGAAATCTCAGGATCTCTATGCTGTTCACTTATAAGTTGTGATCTCGATAGTTTGTCATAATCTTTGCCATTCTAACTAATAGTTTAAACATATTTTATTGCATTTTTTAACAAAGTATGCAAATGGGTCGGGCCACAAGTTCTTACAACATTAGTTACGGCCCTTCCCAAATGGAAAGAGAATGACATGGCAAGTGAATGTTATTTTCACTAAAGTCCGTCTGAGATTCCGATGAGCTAATATCAAGAGATGTGTTAAACTCTGTACTATAAGACTGACCATAAAGGTATTAGCCAAGGTAATGTCAGAAGAAAGATCATTCTCAATGGCTCTTTTTGTCATAGCTCGAGTAACTGCACAAGCCGGATACAAATCAGATATTTCCTGTTCAACCGGATCAGGGGATTAATCCAAAGAAGGCTTGTCAGATACAAGTGGATTAACCACGACCTTATCTCCAGCTAGGCCATTGCCTAGTAACAAATGGACACCTTCAAATGACAAAGAAGATCTTATTCCCACAGCCAAAGGTCCAGTAACCACATCTGATGAAAAATAAATATCATGGAGAGGGACAGTCAAATAACCACACTCTACCCCTTGAATAAGTACATTAGTACCAGAATAAGTATTCTCAGAAAAAGGCAGCGTATCTGCTAATAATAGAGATTGAGAAGCTTCTGTGTCACGCAATATTTTAAGAGGGATAGGTTTGGTTGAATCACCAATAAGTGATATAGAACCTTCAGACATAAATGGTTCATAAGTCTCCATAACAGATCAGACTGGAATTTTTTTACCTCAATAACTGCTTTGTTTCCAGCACAAGACTGGGTTTTATACCTTAAAGAGATGAGACCAGTAGGTTTTACACCTTTTTTCCCATGTTGCTTCCTTTTCAAAGTAAAGCACTCAGAAGTAAAGCACTCAGAAATGAGGCGACCTTTCTTTTTGCAATAATTGCATGTAATTTGCGATAAAGATATTTGGTCAGTATTCTCATTAGATGCCTGATGTTTAGAAGTACTGGTACTGAAAGTACGAGACTGAGATTTAGAAGTACCGTCGTACGAGTGAGAGGGCTTCTTAAATGAAAAATGCTGCTAAGGGCTTGATTTTTGAACAAAAGAAACCTTGTGAGATAGCGAATAATCGTCCACCAAACGTGCAGCATCTTCCAAAGTTTCAGCCTTTTCTCATCTAAAAAGGTTTTAACACAATGTTAATATACTTTTTGAACTCTTCAATTAATATAAGTTGCCTTAACTTATCATGATTGCGCTCAATTTTCTTGGTTGCACACCATCTGTCAAATAATTGTTCTTTGGTTCGAACAAATTCAACATGTGTTTGATCTCTTTCTTTTTTACAATTTCTTCTGCCTATATGCATCAGGAACCAATTCATAAGCTTTTATGATAATGTCTTTAACAGTTTGGTATGAGGAACTTTGTTCTACAGTTAAGTGAGTGTAAACCTCACGGGCTTTTCCAATTAACGTAATGTCCGATGTTCTATTGGCCATTTCAAATTTTCAGCAATTTTCACAAAATGAAGAAAATATTTGTCAACTTCGTTTTCTTGAAAAGGCGGCACTAATCTAATATGTTTACGCAACAATGAATGTACAACATGTAAACATTTAGATATAAAGGTAACATTAGGGACATAGATTCAATATATGAACATTGTCATAATCGTTTGAAGCTTTTAGGAATGTTAGGTAAGGATGCGATTTTCAATTTTGTTTGTCATTTCATTATTTTCTAAGCGAAATAACGGAATATAATGAAAACAACTTATTTCGTTATACAAACTATTGCTTTGAACAACTTTGTTTACAAATGACTTTATTGCATTAATTATTGTCATATCTTTGTCACATTATCATTCACCCCGAATACACACAGCTTCGTATTTCATCTATGGATGACGTGCATCTTATATGCTTAATTTATTTTGTTCAGTATATATGCTACTTGTCTTATTTTTAAAGTAGAATACAGTATATATGCCTCTTGTCATGTCTTTAAAGTTGAATATCGCCCAAGCCTGTGCTAGGGGACGTTAGAGGTGTTGCAATTATTATTACCTCTCATGAACAGACTCCATAAAACCGAGTCTGCTACTTTTCTTTCTTGCTTGTGTTCGTTGCTTCCAAAGTACCCCATTTTCAGTATTTATTGTATACTAGTACTTTGATTTAAAAGTTCAGCCAGTCTTATCTGATCATCTATATTCTGACGTTTTGCATTTCAGGTTGGCGGTGGCAATGGCTACCCGGTGTTTCAACACACAGGTCAGACCGACCCTAAGTGGCATATGGTTCAAATTCCTCTCGACTCGGAATATACGTCTGTACCATTTAGAGTAAGTGTGTACGCATTTTTTGTTTAAACCGTACTTACCAGCGGCTATTTCGAATAAGTGCGTTTTACCATAGTCAAATGAATTATTTGTACTGCTCAGTAATTTAGCATTTATTGCGTAATGTACAGAGAATTTAAAGAAACGCCTGTTACGATAAGCTCTCATCGGACAATTCCAGAAGGGTGTGTCACGAACATACCCAGTATGGTTACACTCTTCTGTGCGCATTTCGACATATATAAATGTTTCGCATTTGCCATGTTCATGTTCTTTACGGACACCCGGCCAACAGTCCTAGAACTACCATTTATGCGGAACTATTATCATTTTTGTGAAGTATTTGGCAAGACACTGCCGGGGATTTAACCCAGAACCTCCCGCATGTGAGGCGAACGCTATATATGAATGTTACGATGAGCACAATTGATGTACAATCATGTGCATGTAACGACGAGCACAATGATGATTATGTGCAATCATGTGCATGTAACGATGAGCACAATTGATGTACAATCATGTGCATGTAACGACGAGCACAACTGATGTACAATCATGTGCATGTAACGATGAGCACAATTGATGTGCAATCATGTGCATGTAACGATGAGCACAATTGATGTGCAATCATGTGCATGTAACGATGAGCACAATTGATGTGCAATCATGTGCAATTGTAACGATGAGCACAACTGATGTGCAATCATGTTCATGTAACGATGAGCACAATTGATGTACAATCATGTGCATGTAACGACGAGCACAATTGATGTACAATCATGTGCATGTAACGACGAGCACAATTGATGTACAATCATGTGCATGTAACGACGGGCACAATTGATGTACAATCATGTGCATGTTACGACGAGCACAATTGATGTACAATCATGTGCATGTAACGACGAGCACAATTGATGTACAATCATGTGCATGTAACGATGAGCACAATTGATGTACAATCATGTGCATGTAACGATGTGCGCAATTGATGTACAATCATGTGCATGTAACGATGGGCACAACTGATGTACAATCATGTGCATGTAACGATGAACACATCTGAAGTACAATCATGTGCATGTAACGATGAGTACAATTTGTGTGCAATCATGTGCATGTAACGATGAGTACTTCTTAAAAAACATGGGCATTTCCACTGCCAAAAGTGTGTGTACAATTCTGAAACCATTTACAAGTGGTCTGCGCCACACAACGGATAAAAGTCATTTACACTAATAAATACTAGTAGTTGTCAAAAACGAATTTGCATGCATTACTTCTAGATACTCTCACAGACATATTAGTAAATATGTGTTAATAGGTCTGTGATAATCTAAAGTAAATTTGTGCTATGTACAAATAAAGAATTTGCACGAAACGAGGCTTGTGTTACGAAACGATTCCATTACGAGAATTGCGATCAACCGATTCAAGCAAGCGCTTGCTGTGTTCAGACATTTACAGATGTGAGTGTTACAAATAAATAAATCATTGGAGCTGAAAAGTTATAAAATCCGTTACAAAACATACACATAATGTGGTGTATGGGTTATAATTTACGCTGTGTATGTCTAGAGCGCAAACACAATACTACGATGCATGATGTGACCTGTTGTTCAAAGGTACGAACCGCATTGAAACCTTTTTTTTTTAATCTTTTTTTTATTTTCACTATTAAATGGTCCTCGTGAAGTTCAAGACATCACCGACACTGCCGTCGAATCTACTGATACAGTTGTGCAGTCATTTTCCGAGGTCCAAGACAAAATATTTTAACCTGCCGACGCTTTAACCACTGAGCTATGGAATCTGTATAGCAATGACACGGATAATCAAAGTTATATCTGATATATTAAAGGAGCTGATGCACTATTTTCCAACAAGGTTTATTTTAAAGGGCCCTGAAAATCTTGAAAAAATCTGAAAGAATTATGAAAATGACGTAAAAAAAGAGGATATGACCTATTGAAAATTTGCAAAGAAACATAAATGGAGGCGGCCATCTTGGAACGATGACGTCATCTGCCTTTTACCAAATATGGCATATTGACAAAATGTATTTTAAAGAAAATAAAATCACTGCAAATAAAAAATAAGCATACAATTTATACATGTTACATATGTATATTTATTTTGAATCAATTTGCAATGATTTTCTTTGCTTTAAAATGTATTTTGTCAATATGCCATATACGGTAAAAAGGCGCGATGACATCATCGTTCCAAGATGGCCGCCTCAATTTATGTTCTTTGCAAGCTTTCAATAGGTCATATCTCCTTTATTTTTCATGGCATTTTGATAATTCTTTCAGCTTTTTAAAAGTTTTTCAGAGCCTTTTAAATATATCATGTTTGAAAATAGCGAATTAACCCCTTTAACCTTTGTTGATCTGTCGATTGCTCAATTGATATCGGTACACTTGTAAATAGTTTGTGTTGTTTTAAAGCTTTTAAAAAATGAAACAATATAATTATATCCCCTGGGTTAAATATTGCGTTTTTCAACTCTTGCGCTGCATAACATACTCAACAAAACTGTATACTTTCAGCTCGTGATTGAAGGCAACACAAACTCGTATTACACGTATTCCAGCACCTCTTCACATGCGTTAAAGGCGCATGGCTACATTGCGTTTGATGACGTGTATGTCTACAACACATCGTGCGCAGGTAGCACATTATACTAGTTATTGACCTGACAATAATAAATAATAAATTAATAATCTATGAGTATATATTTATAACAAGAGTGGCTAGTCCTTTTTCATGGATTCTGGATTTCACATCAATATGAATTTTTACTTGGATCAACTAGACATCATGGGCAAATTTCTGTAAAGTTTTCATGAAAATCCATTGAGTAGTTCAGAGGAGTAGTCGCTATAAAAAAGTTTACAGATGGACGGATGACGGACATCGCACTACGGCATAAGCTCTGCTGATCTTTGATCAGTAGAGCTAAAAACCTTGAATAAACCTTAAATGATGCATTATTATATGATATGAACACATGGATATAATTCGGGTGATTTTCTTTAAAGTTCTAATATAGTAACTAAAATACTGAATACAGATTTTGGAATGCTGACTTTCATTTCTACACCAAAACCGATTTTGGAGTTCAAACTCACTTTTTTTACCAGAACCAGTTTTCATGAGTGTCAACCTTTCGCTTAAAATATGACAAGTGGCGAAACACTTTACTGCAATTATATTTTGGTAGCTATCCCAACATGCCCTGCTGGTGCACGACAGATGAAGGATGGCAACAACACCTCATGTTATACGTTCCACATAGCTCCAATGTCTTGGTACGACGCCGTCAAAACGTGCAAATCAGAGGCACCAAACGGACACCTTGTCAGCGTGACGACGAAGAAGGAGCAGGATTTTCTCGTGGACACTATTCAAGGCGATGCCTGTAAGTTACGACGCATGAAAGCTACAAGCATGACATGTTATTTTTGCTTTTTCATCTGCTGTGTATTTACTATTTTTGCTACTGATTTTCGACCACTAGAATCAGTTGCAAATCTTTAATAAGTGTAAAAGTATTTGACAAAAGGACATTGATAAATACCATAATATAAGTATTTGCTTTAATAACATATTAATGTATCCTTTCCACAGCTTTCACAACGGCTGGAAGTTACGGCTGGTACACAAGCGGAAACGATGAGCAAACGGAATCTAACTTTGTCTGGACAGATACTGGTTACCCGTATGCGCTGAACTACACTAACTGGTACCCGGGGCAACCAAATAACGTGGGAAACGTCCAAAATTGTCTGCTGCTGCAATATAGCAACGCAAATTACCAATGGGGTGATGTCAATTGTGGCGACACGCATCCTTTCATTTGTGAAATACATTTACCAATATAACTAAGTCATCCACTATAATTAAACGTTTCTGGCGATGTCGGACAATAAATGTATTGGTCTACTGTACAATAGTTGTGTTTCTTTTTAGCCTATATCAGAAGTGGAACAATATAGATATGATTATCTCTAAAGGACGGGCTTGATTAACGATGAAAGGCGAGTGAGTAGATGCGAACGAGCCAGGAAAGACACACACAAAATATGAGGGAGATTTTAGTTTATTTTCATCTCATTGTTTACAATAAAAATATACACAATATACACAATATATACATTATTTCATAAAACATGAATTGTGAACACCATTTAAAAAAAAATTAAAGATGATATTAGTGCACATTAACATGTAACATTGATTCATTCATATCAAAGCACACTTACCAGGTGATGGACAGACGGACGAACAAACATACGCCACATATGGACAATGGAATTCCTATATATCCCTTACTTTTTCAAAGCTGGTGTATAATAAATGCAAGTTGTGGTGAATTGAGTTGGATTTTATGACACACCATGGCCTGATATACACATATATTTGACTCTTTCTTTTCTATTGAACAAAAGTTCGTTCAAATTATGGTCCACCATTAAATTTCTGGACTAGACATGACCATTGCATGATCAAAAGGTGGTACTTGACTCATCATTTATTAATGATATGTAAACAAATACGACATTACCTTGACATGTGACCTTGAACATGTGACCGGGAATTTAGTGACCCAAAGGTGGTGCTTGACTCATCATCTATTAATGTTACATAAACAAACACGACATGACCTTGACCTGTGACATTGAACATGTGACTGGGAATTTAGTGTCCCAAAGGTGGTGCTTGACTCATCGTCTATTAATGATACATAAACGCATATATAAAAGATCCATATCATTGAAACAAATATGACAACGACATGACCTTGACCCGTGACCTTGAACATGTGACTGGGAATTAAGAGTGTAGCACACCATCTGCTCTTTAGCACTTCCGTTTTGAAATTGATCTTTACCAAACATTATATGGGTCTTTATACATGTATCAATGAAAGCTTGACCAGTTTAAAAAAAACAACACCAATATTGAACATTAAGAAGTAGTGTTAATGAAAAAGTTACTATTCTGCCTTGTTAAGGTTTATTCCACCAGCTCAAGCAGTTTAGAAGTAAGGACCTGGACACAATATTGCATTACCTTGATCCCGGAACTGTGTGTGAAACTTTCTATCTATTGATGCACACAGTTTCACCTCATTATTTGAAGCAGTTTAGAAATTACGGACAGGACATACACATTTAACGTAATGAAGGGCAATAACTCTGTGAGACGTGTGTTGCTTTTCTGAAAGTTACAAATTTAACTTTATAATAAAGGGCAATAACTATGCGAGACATGTGTTAAGATCGGATGAAAACTATCAGTGCTATCTAGGCACTAGAAAAAGGCCAACCATTCGATGTACAACGTGATGTATGTAATGTAATCTGCGTATTCATACAAATTACAGATAAACATGCACAATTATAGTTTGGTATTACATAATAACAGGCTTCACACTATAGGAATAGTTTTTCTGCGACTGATTTCAGTCTGCTAGCTTTAAATTAACATAAATACAAATGAATTAGAATGTATAGCAACTCTTTAGGGCTATTCCATTAAAATATACATGGGACCTCAGGGAGGCACTTTTGAAATTGAACACCCACTCATAGATGCAAAACTGAGTTTAAAGAACCACTCTTTGGAAAATAGGGTTCACTCATTGATGTTTATTAAATGGCCTTCCTGGGGACCCAGGTACGTTTTAATGGAATAGCCCTAATCTTTAAATGGAATAGCCCTTATCGAAACTGTTTCAAACAAGAGGCTCATTTGGGCATGTGGCCAATAAACTCTCTACTTTTCTAACATGGCTCTTACAAAAAATACCAAAAAATAGGCATGCATTCTGTCAATCTGTTTAAAGGCCGAACTTCACAACAGCAACAAACAACAAGATGAGGGACCTAACAGGTTCACAAGGCAAAATATAGCATTTTAAATAAATTCAAGGGCTGTTCAATATTGGTGTTGTTTTTTTTAAACTGTTCAAGCTTTCATTGAATTGAATTGGGGTTTTAAGGTGCACCAACACATGAAAAGGTTACATGCCAGGCTCATCTTCCATGTACATCGAGATAAAATATGGAAAATGGGCCTAGAACCTTCTCACCCTGAACTGCAGAGTTGCTGCAAATTCTATCGTAGAAACTCCATTTACGCTGGAGCCACGTTATTGTTTTTCTGCCACTGCTCTTTTGATGCGAGCGAGATAGCACCTGAAACAATGCAGGGATCATGATGAAGACCTTTAATGAACATGAACAAAAAATGATAAAATGAACATGAATTTCGGGGGATTCTACCCCTCTGCCTATCCCTCCAAAGAGATCTGCAGTAGCCCTATTCTTTGCCCCATGACCAAACGGGGCCCCCGAGAACCACACGGGGATCAAGCTTTCATTGATACATGTATAAAGACCCATACATGTTTGGTAAAGGTCAATTTCAAAACGGAAGTGCTAAAGAGCAGAACATATCATTCTATGGACAAGGCTCAATTACATTTAAAATCAGTTTTGGTCTTCAGCCAGTAGAACTAAACGTGATATAGTGCATAACAGTATTTATTAGCTTACAATACATATTAAAATTGTAATTCGGGTTTAAAGTGACACACGGAAATCTTGATTCTTTTTAGTTTTTCTACATACCTTATATGCATATATTTCCAAATCAATATTTATAATAATAATTTAAATAGTTCAAAGCAATTTTTTTGCCTATAACTTAATGTTGATTATTTTGCACTAATAATTTACTAAACCTACAGTAGAATAAAGAAGAAAACTTAATGCTAAATTTTATTACATTTTATTACATTTTATTTAATAATATGCTTTGTTTGTTTTTGTTTAACGTCATTTTCAACACGTGTAAGGTAACTAAGGTTATATATGACGTTCAAATTTTTTGTGGTGGAGGCAGACCACCCACTATTCCTGGGTAGAACCAGTACTGTACACCTCCCGTCATCCGTAAGAATTGACACTTCCTCACTTACAAGTCAAGATCCCAGTGGGATTCGAACCCGCAGCGTTGAGAGGTGAAAAGGTTTACAACGCAACGTCGTTAACTCCTTGACCACGGAGGCACCCATAAATGCAAGCAGGTCAAAATGACACAAGATTAATAAATATTAGTTGTACTTTTAATGCTTGATAAATACTTAAACATTGGCTGCTGTGTGCCCTTTTTATCACTTGAAGGTAAACAGTGTTTCAAGTAATGAATACTAATCAAGAATTTATATCTGATGAGAAGTTTATCCTTATTAATGTTTTGACCTGAGCAAAGTCCTATTCGGTCATACTCAGGAAGGAGAAAACACACTGCAATGCTATTCATAACTTTCACATGACATCATCAAAATAATTTGACCAATCAGGGATCAATAACATAAAACAAGTTCTCATTTTGGTAGGGGGTAAATTCGGTGTTTATCCATCTAATGCCCATCGATGCCCATCTAACTTTAGCCCTTTATAAAACTAGTCTATAGTGATAACTGTATTAAAAGATTTATTTTTTGTGTACATCTATTTATGTTCTTTTGGCGTGGTCTGATTTTAAAACACCAGTATGGATACATCTAAGTTAAATTATGGTCTAGTATTTTGTTTTTTAATATAGAGATTGAGGATAAAGTCTGAGTAAACCCCTTTATTTTCACCTGCTGAATATCTCAACATCTCGGAGGGGGGGGTGGGGGGGGGGGGGGGTGGGTGAGGAGGGAGCCCATGACCCAATATGGGTGAAGTAATAAGATGCATAATGCTATAACAAATCCCTAACCAAAATTATAGATATATACATGCTTACATGCAAACCTAGATCTGCATTTATTGCACATTTTATGGGCCATCACAATTTGGGTTCCATGGGAGCCCAGAATTTGCAGAAGACAAAATTACTTATTCAACCCTTTACAACATACTATAAGGAAACCAATTCCAAAATTAAGTTCAGCTAGGACAAAAAATGTAAGAGATATAGACCTGTAAACACAGCTTACACACAAAACTTGATGTGAAACAGACATATTTTAAGGGCTATCAGAATTTGGGTTCCATGGGAGCCCAGGGGTTACAGGAACCAAAAATACTTAAGCAGCCCTTACGATAATGCTATAAGGAAGCTAATGACCAAATTTGGTTGTGCTAGGGTAAGTATTGTAAGAGATATAGACTTGTAAACACAGCTTACACGCAAAATTTGATGTATATTGGGACACATTTTATGGGCTATCATAATTTGCGTTTCATGGGAGCCCATGGGTTACAGGAAACAAAATTGCTTATGCAACCCTTAAGATAATGGTACAAGGAAGCCCATGAACAAATTTGGTTGTGGTAGGATAAGAAATGTAAGAGATATAGACTTGTAAACACAGCTTACACGCAAACCTTGATGTGGGACGCCGACGCCGGGGTGATTACATAAGCTCTCTTATTCTTCGAATAGTCGAGCTAATAATGGCAAAATTACACTTCAAAACTATTTATCAAAACTCTATCCAAGTGTTCAGGTCATATATTAAAGTCCCAGTAATTAAAAGTACAGGTTTATTCACGCTTTCTTAAAATGTCCGTGATTGAATATGCTTAAAATGAATTATGAGTTGGTAACTCTTAATTCGATGCTCTAGTTTTGGGGTTAGGCGTGGCTAGTTAAAGCCATCTATATTGTGTCTGCAGTGTTTTTATTCTCAAAAATGTGTAAATTATATAATATATACCTCGTCATCAGTAGGTTTAGACAATGGTGTGCATCTATTTTAAAAAGTGGCTGTTGGTGGCTGGGTAGGGCTTTAACAAGGCAGAATAGTAACTTTTTCATTAACACTACTTCTTAATGTTCAATATTGGTGTTGTTTTTTTTAAACTGGTCAAGCTTTCATTGATACATGTAAAAAGACCCATATAATGTTTGGTAAAGATCAATTTCAAAACGGAAGTGATAAAGAGCAGAACATATCATTCTATGGACAAGCCTCTATGGACAAGGCTCCATTGCATTTAAAAGCTGTTCTGGCCTTCAGCCAGTAGAACTAAACGTGATATAGTGCATAACAGTATTTATTAGCTTACAATACATATTAAAATTGTAATTCGGTTTAAAGTGACACACGGAAATCTTGATTCTTTTTAGATTTTCTACATACCTTATATGCATATATTTCCAAATCAATATTTATAATAATAATTTAAATAGTTCAAAGCAATTTTTTTGCCTATAACTTAATGTTGATTATTTTGCACTAATAATTTACTAAACCTACAGTAGATTAAAGAAGAAAACTTAATGTGGTGGAGGCAGACCACCCCTGGGTAGAACCAGTACTGTACACCTCCCGTCATCCGTAAGAATTGACACTTCCTCGTCAAGATCCCAGTGGGATTCGAACCTGCAGCGGCGAGAGGTGAAAAGGTTTACAACGCAACGTCGTTAACTCCTTGACCACTTAGGCGCTTATAAATGCAAGCAGGTCAAAATGATACAAGCTTAATAAATATAAGTTGTAATTTTATCTTGATCAATACTTAAACATTGGCTGCTGCGTGTCCTTTTAATCAATTGAAGGTAAACAGAGGTTTCAAATAATGAATACTACACAATAATTTATATTTGATGGGAGGTTTATCCTTATTAATGTTATTGACCTAAGTGAAGTCATATTCAGTCATAATCAGGAAGGAGAAAACACATTGCAATGCTATTCATAACTTTCACATGACAATCAGTGATCAATAACATAAAACACCTCCTCATTCTGGTAGGGGGTAAATTCGGTGTTTATCCATCTAATGCCCATCTAATTTTAGCCCTTTAAAAAACTAGTTTGGAGTGATAACTGTATTAAAAGATAGATTTTTTGTTTACATCTATTTGTTCTTTTGGTGTTGTCTGATTTTAAAACATCAATATGGATACATCTAAGTTAAATTATGGTCTAGTATTTTGATTTTTAATATAGAGATTGAGGATAAAGTCCGAGTAACCCCCTTTTGCCAAAATTTGGTTGTCCCAATTCATATAATTTAAAAATTACGAAACTTTTATGAAATTTGTGATGTATCCCAAACTTTATGTAAAATAATTATTTTACAAAAATTCAAGGTTGTTCCAATTGTGTCCGAACTTATACTGTGAATATGGTATATACAGAAGAATCCTGCAGTGTGATGATACGTGACCTGAAGTGCCACATTCCCTGGTGTTAATCATAGGTGGCGCCGTATTTTAATGGTTTACACATCGGCTTAGTAACCCAGGGATCTTGCGTTCTATTACATGTATTTCCCACTGGACTATTCCTTCAGAAGAGCCTTAAAACTGAAGTCTAGCTTGTTAAAATGACCAGGGCAATACAGCGACATTAAATAAAAGTTTTTATACACAGGTGTTAATCATACAGAGTAAAATGTCTAAGAATTATCTGGTCAAATAAGAAATGATAAGTACAGGTACAGGTGCTCTCTAAGGTGATGCATTTATTTTGAAGCAAGACTCGTGGATTATTAATGTATTAGTTGATTCTCTGAACACTTCTTGATCATCAACATCAAGTTCCGTTTGCACCAGATGATTGGTTTAAATGTTTACTGTGGAATATATCAACTGTGGTTTCATGGCATTTTCGCAAGTCAAAATCACAGAATCCAATGGCAAACTTGCCTTCAGTGGCCTTGTATATATCCAGGCCTCTACCAATCTTGATGATCCAGCCATTGTTGAACCTGCAATTTGAGACAATGGTTGTAAAACATATGTAGTCTATATTTATAAATATTTGCTGCTTTTTTTTAAAGTTTTGTTTGGTGTTTAACTTTACTTTTCTGCACATTTTAGGTCATGTATGACAGTCGATGTTTTGAGGTGGAGGCGGACCACCCACTCATTCCTGGGTAGAACCAGTACTAAATACCCCCCCAAATCCATAAGAATTAATTGACATTTTCTCACAAGTTGAGCTCCCAGTGGGATTCAAACCCACAGTGATGAGAAGTGAGAAAGTTTACAATGCCACATCGTTAACCCCTCGACCATGGAGGCTTTTTTTTGGGTGCATGACATAATTATTAAAGTAAATAATATATGTTTATCTCTTGACAACACAAGGTTTATATGAAATCTTAGCTGACGTAAAAGATCATAAAAAGTCCAATGTCTACCAGTCTATAGGAATTATTTATGTAAAACAAACTATCTATCATCTGCTCAAATAGCATGAATAGCATTTTCAAATATTCAAAAAAATTAATTTTTTTATAACTCACTGGACACCACCACTTATCATGATTTACCTTTTAAGTTTTTAAAAGGAAGTTAAATATAGATAATTTGACATATTTTTTACAAACAAGTGCTAGTATTAAGTAATGCCTGGGATGAAAACTGAAAGGGATCGATCTCGATCAGAAGTACGCCAAACACTGCGCATGTCTTGTTGGGGAAAGAATGCTCCTGCATAATCATGTTCTGTTTTGTACGAGGGTAAACTTTTAGTTTTTCACTTTAAAGGGACACACGGCAATCTTGAAGTATTTGAAAGGGGTGTGTGTGTAATTCTAAGGTTTATAGTCCGTCCGCCAACGAACACGTCAAGGTATACCTGACGCGATGGGCACAATAGAGTCTGGACTTTGAAGTATTTGAAATGGGTGTCTCGATTTATATATCCAGTATCATTTTTACTTTTACCCTGGTTAGATTTAAATAAATCAAATTTTAAGTATTCACTATTTCGTCTTGTTATACTATAAGTTTTAATATATTATTGGTGCAGTAATATCAAAAATTAATAATATACAAAAACAAATGGCTTAATACAATTCTTATAATTAACATTAATGATTGAACAAATGCAATTTATGTAGTAAAACTAACGGGACGCCGCTAGTTTTTAAAAAATCAAGATTGCCATGTGTCCCTTTAATCGTACCTGTTGATGATTGCAAGTAATAAAAGTAATAAAAGACATATTGAAATAGCTCACAGTGGTAGATTTTAAGTGGGTTGTGAATTTGGTTTCAACAAAAAAAAATTTTTTAACTTCGCAATTTAAAAAAAAAAATCTCGGATAATCATGTTCATTTTTGTACGAGGGTAAACGTTTTGTTTGCACTTTAATCGTACCTGTAGATGATTGCAATTAATAATAGACATATTAAAATAGTGTTTGCTGTTGTTTTAAAGTCGGTTATGACTTTGGTTTCAACAAAAACATTTTTTAACTTGACCATTTAAAAAACAACAAAAAACCCTGGACAATCATGTTATTAAAAATTACAGGGGTAAACCTTTATTTTTCCACTTAAATAGTACCTTTCGATGATTGCAAGTAATAAAAGACATACTGAAATAGTGTTTGATGTAATTTTTAAGTGGGTTGTGACTTTTATGTTAAGAAAAAAGTATTTTTTACTTAAACTTGCCACTTTGAGATTTTTTATTGGAAAAATGGCGACCTATACATCTTAATCTTGAATTTGTTATGAATCTATCTCGCACCAAGGGCTATGTACACTATCCTACAATGAGTCCTCATGTTTACTCTAAATTAGTGTGTGCATAGGTCACCTGAGATGTAAGCTTTATAACGTAGACGGTTAACCAAGGCCTGTGCTGCGGCAAACAGAATAGCTTCCCTTTTCTTCAAAAAGACGAGGTAAAAAATACCATATTTTTATTACAATAAAAGTTTGAGTAATAGAACCTAGTTGTATGATGTTGCCTAATGAAGCCGCAGACATGTATGAATTTCAATCCAATATGTGAAGTATTTCTCGAGATACAAGCTTTTCTTAAGATACAAGCTTTCATACACAAATTTAACCAGCGGATGCAGATGCAAATGATGATCAAGTAGTGACAATATCTAAATAATTTTCTGTCGAAAACCCGCTAAAAATGTAATGTTGTAACATACTGACCTAATTTCCCTGTCATGAAGGGTCTGCGAGTATTCCACCTCCAGAATAATTTTGTATTCCACAAGACTGGCTGCCAGCTCCTGCAGCCTGCTGTACTGGTGTCGTTGTTGGTCATTTTTCTGGTGGTCAAATAACAATCAATAGTTATGTATTTGTTTCGTTTGTAAAAACAATAACAACAACCGATGTTATCACTCCTGTTGATGTTTAAGGACCTATGTCGAGCCTATTGTATTTGAGGAGGAGAGAATTTGTACTGGTAACTGTAAATCACTGTTACACATACAATTGCATGAGAAATGGCGATATTCAATGTAATGTCAGATAATGAGACCCTCCCAAAACAGCTTTTGTATGAAGCCAACATAAAAGCAGGTTTTTTGCTAGTTGGGTTATTGTTGTATTTTTGTTTTAATGAAGTCCTATGATTATCAAAAGGGTGTTGTATTTAGTACATCTAACTTGTTAAATTTGTTGTTGTTTTCTTCATAAAAGTAAAGTTCAACGTATTACATACTGCTACATACTGTTCAATATAACAATGCTATTCAAAGAAAAAATTGTACTCGTTCCTCTATATACCTGAGATAATCAGTCATGTAGCATGCTAGCAGTAAATAAGCAAGCATTCCATGTGTTTTTCAATGATCATAAATGATTTAGCGTTGGGAAATAGGTCCTTAAGATATATTAATTCACTAGATCCTTTCTGTTGAAAAAATTAGCATTTAATTTCGAATAAACTTAATTTTTTAAGGAGGCAGAGCTACTGTGCATGCATTCAATGTGTTTCAATTAAGGATTGAATTCGATATTTCGATCTTTCTATACTGAGTATGAACAACATTAGCCATGTTTGAAGTGCGTGAAGCCCGAAGTGCTTCTCACTAACATTAAAATTAGCAAATATGTTTCATACCCTGTAGAAGGATCGAAATATCGATTCAATCCTTATATTTACATTATGTTTGTTTTATCTGTTTTTCATTCTTTAATAATATAAATACGTTGTATTTGTGTTAAAAATAGTGTAAAAAATAAAACGACGTTATGTCACACAAACAGAACAAGTTCATCAGACAAATTAACTGCACTTTGTTTGTTTTATCCCAGCCCCAAAATTATGTTGAAGTTGTTGAATGTTGTTGAATGGCTCATAAACACAGTATAGGTTATTTAGAGCCGCCCCAGGGAGAGGGGAAGGATACATAGGAATCCGGGAACCGTGACCTTCTCTTATTATCGAATAGATTCCTATGGTTTAACGTGCTCAGAGGATAGACCGATACACAGGGCCACCCGGTTTACATCCCCATCCGACGGACAAGGCTAAGGGAGTGTGTCTTGCCCAACAACACACCGACGAAACTCAGTGGCATCAAGGAAGATTGAATACGGGGCCTCCGGTTACAAATCCACTGTGCTACAAACTGCGCCACGCCAGCCCTCCTATGTTGTTCACTGGGAATTGAGGCGCAACAAGACGCAATAGTTCATTGCAGATATCGAGAGTGATTAAAATAAGTTCATAGAGTTTTCATTACAATCATGTAAAAAAAAGAGAAGTTTTAAACTAAATAGCATTCAATACATTGATATGCACACAAATAATAAAACCTCCAAATGTACGTGGAAGTCCCGAACATCCAACATGGCAATCACAGCTCCACAAAAAGTGTATAATTTCTGAATATGTAGTATAATGATAAGTGAGTTCCCCTCACACTTACCTCGTCCTGTCCTGTGATCAGTTTCACCTTCTTTACCTTGGCATTCGACTTCACCAACATTTCGCAGAATCTTAGAAAATTGTACAACTGTAACAGAAGGATAGAAATTTGTTCCAACAAAGTAGAGCTATTGTTATGTACCAGAACTATTGTTACGTACTAGAGCTACGGCTATGTACCAGGGCTATTGTTACGTACTAGAGCTACGGTTATGTACCAGGGCTATTGTTACGTACTAGAGCTACGGTTATGTACCAGGGCTATTGTTACGTACTAGAGCTACGGTTATGTACCAGAGCTATTGTTATGTACTAGAGCTACGGTTATGTACCAGAGCTATTGTTACGTACTAGAGCTACGGTTATGTACCAGGGCTATTGTTACGTACTAGAGCTACGGTTATGTACCAGGGCTATTGTTACGTACTAGAGCTACGGTTATGTACCAGAGCTATTGTTATGTACTAGAGCTACGGTTATGTACCAGAGCTATTGTTACGTACTAGAGCTACGGTTATGTACCAGGGCTATTGTTACGTACTAGAGCTACGGTTATGTACCAGAGCTATTGTTATGTACTAGAGCTACGGTTATGTACCAGAGCTATTGTTACGTACTAGAGCTACGGTTATGTACCAGGGCTATTGTTACGTACTAGAGCTACGGTTATGTACCAGAGCTATTGTTATGTACTAGAGCTGGAGTTATGTACCAGAGCTACAGTTATGTACCAGAGCTATTGTTATGTACTAGAGCTAAAGTTATGTACCAGAGCTACAGTAATGTACCAGAGTTATTGTTATGTACTAGACCTATGGTTATGTACCAGGGCTATTGTTACGTACTAGAGCTACGGTTATGTACCAGAGCTATTGTTATGTACTAGAGCTGAAGTTATGTACCAGAGCTACAGTTATGTACCAGAGCTATTGTTATGTACTAGAGCTAAAGTTATGTACCAGAGCTACAGTAATGTACCAGAGTTATTGTTATGTACTAGAGCTACAGTTATGTACTGGAGCTATTGTTATGTACCAGAGTTATTTTTATGTACTAGAGCTACAGTTATGGACTAGAGCTACAGTTATGTACCAAAGTTATTGTTATGTACTAGAGCTACAGTTATGTACTGGAGCTATGGTTATGTACCAGAGCTACAGTTATGTACCAGAGCTATTGTTATGTACTAGAGCTAAAGTTATGTACCAGAGCTACAGTTATGTACCAGAGTTATTGTTATGTACTAGAGCTACAGTTATGTACTGGAGCTATTGTTATGTACCAGAGTTATTTTTATGTACTAGAGCTACAGTTATGTACTGGAGCTATTGTTATGTACTAGAGCTACAGGTGTGTACTGGAGCTATTATTATGTACCAAAGTTATTGTTATGTACTAGAGCTACGGCTATGTACCAGAGCTATTGTTATGTACTAGAGCTAAAGTTATGTACTAGAGCAACAGTTATGTACTGGAGCTATTGTTATGTACCAAAGTTATTGTTATGTACTAGAGCTACGGCTATGTACCAGAGCTATTGTTATGTACTAGAGCTACAGGTGTGTACTGGAGCTATTATTATGTACTAGAGCTACAGTTATGGACTAGAGCAACAGTTATGTACCAGAGCTATTATTATGTACTAGAGCTACAGTTATGTACTAGAGCTACAGTTATGTACTAGAGCTACAGTTATGTACCAGAGCTACAGTTATAAACCACATCATATGTACCAGAGCTATTGTTATGTACCAGAGTTATTGTTATGTACTTGTTATGTACCAGACCTATTGCTATGTACTAGAGCTACAGTTATGTACTGGAGCTATTGTTATGTACTGGAGCTATTGTTATGTACTAGAGCTACGGTTATGTACTGGAGCTATTGTTATGTACCAGACCTATTGCTATGTACTAGAGCTATTGTTATGTACTGGAGCTATTGTTATGTACTAGAGCTATTGTTATGTACTGGAGCTATTGTTATGTACTAGAGCTATTGTTATGTACTGGAGCTATTGTTATGTACTAGAGCTATGGTTATGTACTGAAGCTATTGTTATGTACTAGAGCTAAAGTTATGTACTAGAGCAACAGTTATGTACTGGAGCTATTGTTATGTACTGGAGCTATTGTTATATACTAGAGTTATTGTTATGTACTAGAGTTATTGTTATGTACTGGAGCTATTGTTATGTACTAGAGCTACGGTTATGTACTGGAGCTATTGTTATGTACTGGAGCTATTGTTATGTACTGGAGCTATTGTCATGTACTAGAGCTATTGTTATGTACCAGAGTTATTGTTATATACTAAAGCTATGGTTCTGTACCAGAGCTATTGTTATGTACTAGAGCTACAGTTATTTACCAGAGCTACAGTTATGTACTGGAGCTATTGTTATGTACTAGAGCTACAGTTATTTACTGGAGCTATTGTTATGTACTAGAGCTACAGTTATTTACTGGAGCTATTGTTATGTACTAGAGCTACGGTTATGTACCAGAGCTATTGTTATGTACTAGAGTTATTGTTAAGCTATTGTTATGTCCCACAACATATGTACCAAATCTATGGTTATATATCAGAGATACAGTTATGTACCATAGCATATCTACCAGAGCTACTGTTATGTACCAGAGATATGGTTATGTACCACATCATATGTACCAAATCTATGGTTATGTACCACAGCTATGGTTATGTACCACAACATATGTACCAAATCAATACCTGTGTATCAGAGATATGGTTATGTACCATAGCATATGTACTAAAGCTACTGTTAGGTACCAGACATATTGCTATGTACCACATCATATGCACCAGAGCTTTTGTTATATATCAGAGCTACAGTTGTGTACCAGAGCTACTGTTATGTATCAGAGCTACTGTTATGTACCAGAAATATTGCTATGTACCACAGCATATGTACCAGAGCTACTGTTATGTACCACAGCTATTGTTATAGATCAGAGCTACTGTTATGTGGCAGAGAGACTGTTATATACCAGAGAGACTGTTATGTACCAGAGTTATGTACCACAGCATATGTACCAGATCTAGTGTTATGTATCAATGCTATTGTTATATATCAGACTTATTGCTATGTACCAGAGCTATTGTAATGTCTACTAGATATTGTTATGTATCTGAGCTATGGCTATGTATCAGATATATTGTTATGTACCGGAGGTATTGTAATGTACCACAGCTATTGTTATATATCAGAGATATTGTTATGTACCACAGCCATTGTTTATATTACAGAGCTATTGTTATCTACCACAGCTGTTGTTATATATCAGACCTATTGTTATGCCACAGATATTGTTATGTACCAGAGCTATTGTTATGTACCAGAGCTATTGTTATGTATCAGGGCTATTGTTATGTACCAGAGTTATTGTTATATACCAGAGATATTGTTATGTACTTGAGCTATTGTTATGTACCAGAGCTATTGATATGTAACAGAACTATTGTTATGTATTAGAGCTATTGTTATACACCAGATCTATTGTTATGCACTCGAGATATTGTTATGCACTAGAGCTATTGTTATGTACCAAATCCAATGTTATGCACTTGAGCTATTGTTATGCACCATAACTATTGTTATGCACTATAGCTATTGTTATGTACTACAGCTATTGCTGTATATCAGAGCTATTTTTATGTACCAGAGCTATTGCTATATATGAGAGCTACTGTTATATATCAGAGCTATGGCTATATATCAGATATATTGTTATGTACCAGAGCTATTGTTATGTATCAGAGCTATGGCTATGTATCAGATATATTGTTATGTACCATAGCTATTGTGATGTACCAGAACTAGTGTTATGTATCAGATATATTGTTATGTAGCAGAGCTATGTCTATATATCAGTTATATAGTCATGTACCATAGAATATTTACCAGAGCTATTGTCATTACCAGAGATATTGTTATGCATCAGAGCTATGGCTATATATCAGAACTAGTGCTATGTACCATAGCATAAGTACCAGAGTTATTGTTATGTAACATAGCATACGTACAAGCATTTTTGTCATTTACCATAGCATAAGCACCAGTTTTATTGCCATGTACCAGAGTTATTGTCATGTACCACAGCATAAGTACCAGTGTTATTGTCATTTACCATAGCATAAGTACCAGTGTTTTTGTCATGTACCATAGCATAAGTACCAGTGTTATTGTCATTTACCATAGCATAAGTACCAGTGTTATTGTTATGTACCATAGCATAAGTACCAGTGTTTTTGTCATTTACCATAGCATAAGTACCAGTGTTATTGTCATTTACCATAGCATAAGTACCAGTGTTATTGTTAAGTAACATAGCATAAGTACCAGTGTTATTGTCATTTACCATAGCATAAGTACCAGTGTTATTGTCATTTACCATAGCATAAGTACCAGTGTTATTGTTAAGTACCATAGCAAAAGTACCAGTGTTATTGTCATTTACCATAGCATAAGTACCAGTGTTATTGTCATTTACCATAGCATAAGTACCAGTGTTTTTGTCATTTACCATAGCATAAGTACCAGTGTTATTGTCATTTACCATAGCATAAGTACCAGTGTTATTGTTATGTACCATAGCATAAGTACCAGTGTTATTGTCATGTACCATAGCATAAATACCAGTGTTATTGTCATTTACCATAGCATAAGTACCAGTGTTATTGTCATTTACCATACCATAAGTACCAGTGTTATTGTCATTTACCATAGCATAAGTACCAGTGTTATTGTCATTTACCTAGCATAAGTACCAGTGTTATTGTTATGTACCATAGCATAAGTACCAGTGTTATTGTCATGTACCATAACATAAATACCAGTGTTATTGTCATTTACCATAGCATAAGTACCAGTGTTATTGTTATGTACCATAGCATAAGTACAAGTGTTATTGCCATTTACCATAGCATAAGTACCAGTGTTATTGTCATTTACCATAGCATAAGTACCAGTGTTATTGTCATTTACCATAGCATAAGTACCAGTGTTATTGTCATTTACCATAGCATAAGTACCAATGTTATTGTCATTTACCATAGCATAAGTACCAGTGTTATTGTTATGTACCATATCATAAGTACCAGTGTTATTGTTATGTACCATAGCATAAGTACCAGTGTTATTGTCATTTACCATAGCATAAGTACAAGTGTTATTGCCATTTACCATAGCATAAGTACCAGTGTTATTGTCATTTACCATAGCATAAGTACCAGTGTTATTGTCATTTACCATAGCATAAGTACCAGTGTTATTGTCATTTACCATAGCATAAGTACCAGTGTTATTGTCATTTACCATAGCATAAGTACCAATGTTATTGTCATTTACCATAGCATAAGTACCAGTGAGATTGTTATGTACCATATCATAAGTACCAATGTTATTGTTATGTACCATAGCATAAGTACCAGTGTTATTGTCATTTACCATAGCATAAGTACCAGTGTTATTGCCATTTACCATAGCATAAGTACCAACATTATTGTCATGTACCATAGCATAAGTACTAGTGTTACTGTCATGTACCAGAGTTATTTTCATGTACCATAGCATAAGTACCAGTGTTATTGTCATGTACCAGTGTTATTGTCATGTACCATAGCATAAGTACCAGTGTTATTGTCATGTACCAGTGTTATTGTCATGTACCATAGCATAAGTACCAGTGTTATTGTCATTTACCATAGCATAAGTACCAGTGTTATTGTTAAGTAACATAGCATAAATACCAGTGTTATTGTCATTTACCATAGCATAAGTACCAGTGTTATTGTCATTTACCATAGCATAAGTACCAGTGTTATTGTTAAGTACCATAGCATAAGTACCAGTGTTATTGTCATTTACCATAGCATAAGTACCAGTGTTTTTGTCATTTACCATAGCATAAATACCAGTGTTATTGTCATTTACCATAGCATAAGTACCAGTGTTATTGTCATTTACCATAGCATAAGTACCAGTGTTATTGTCATTTACCATAGCATAAGTACCAGTGTTATTGTCATTTACCTAGCATAAGTACCAGTGTTATTGTTATGTACCATAGCATAAGTACCAGTGTTATTGTCATGTACCATAACATAAATACCAGTGTTATTGTCATTTACCATAGCATAAGTACCAGTGTTATTGTTATGTACCATAGCATAAGTACAAGTGTTATTGCCATTTACCATAGCATAAGTACCAGTGTTATTGTCATTTACCATAGCATAAGTACCAGTGTTATTGTCATTTACCATAGCATAAGTACCAGTGTTATTGTCATTTACCATAGCATAAGTACCAATGTTATTGTCATTTACCATAGCATAAGTACCAGTGTTATTGTTATGTACCATATCATAAGTACCAGTGTTATTGTTATGTACCATAGCATAAGTACCAGTGTTATTGTCATTTACCATAGCATAAGTACCAGTGTTATTGCCATTTACCATAGCATAAGTACCAACATTATTGTCATGTACCATAGCATAAGTACTAGTGTTACTGTCATGTACCAGAGTTATTTTCATGTACCATAGCATAAGTACCAGTGTTATTGTCATGTACCAGTGTTATTGTCATGTACCATAGCATAAGTACCAGTGTTATTGTCATGTACCATAGCATAAGTACCAGTGTTATTGTCATGTACCAGTGTTATTGTCATGTACCATAGCATAAGTACCAGTGTTATTGTCATGTACCATAGCATAATTACCATTGTTACTGTCATGTACCAGAGTTATTGTCATGTACCATAGCATAAGTACCAACATTATTGTCATGTACCATAGCATAAGTACCAGTGTTATTGTCATGTACCATAGCATAAGTACCAGCATTATTGTAATGTACCAGAGTTATTGTCATGTACCATAGCATAAGTACCAGAATTACTGTCATGTACCATAGCATAAGTACCAGCATTATTGTCATGTACCATGGCATAAGTACCAGCGTTATTGTTATGCCAATACCTGATGTGTGGACCTAACATATGGATCTTCCACCACCACTTCAGTGAGGTCCTCATCCAGAAATCTACCAAATAACTTCTTGAAACTGTGCCCTGTGGAATTGCTCTCTATACGGATCTGCTCGTGGTACTTTCCAGCTAAATAATGTATCAAAAAACAATTTCGGATATAGTTTGCATATGATATGACATATTACAAACTGTCTGTGAAACCACCCAGAAGTTTCCTTAGCATTAAGAATTACAATTAATTTTTATTTATTTGACAAGAGGGGAGGAGGGAGGCGGCAGTGTGGAAGGTGTAAGGAGGGGGAAGGTGTAAAGAGGGTGCAGGGAGGAAGGTGTAAGGAGGGGGCAGGTGGAAAGGTGTAAAGAGGGGGCAGGTGTAAATAAGTTTACATTGGACACTTCTTTTATAATCTAAACCTGATATTGGAAAATTGGATGCTATTGGTATGATTGGTTTAACAGATTTTTATGACTTATATGCTTTATAAGTCTACAGGCATACCATCTCTGTCACGTTCACATAAGGAAGTTAGTTTATGGCTGTTAATTTCACCTGTCCATTACAAAACTACCGAGCATTGCTGATCTGTGTTATTTTTTTAAATAGATTTGACACATTTAAAACGCCATCACAAAATACCCACGTTTTCTTCACACAAGTCAATTCCCTTTAACCCTGTATCAATTTTACATGTAATTGTTTTGATCGTTCTTTGATACTCAGATCAGAAAGAAATAATATTATTTATGCGTTTCTGTATACATGTATGACACTATAAATGAATAAAAACATGTTTAGGCATTTCTGTATACATGTAGATTCTTACTGATGGCGGGAGGTGTACAGTACTGGTTCTACCCAAGGTAAGTGGGTGTGGTCTGCCTCCACCACAAAAAAAACGACCGTCATATATAACCTTACATGTGTTGAAAATTATGTAAAACACCATACAAACAAACAAATGATTCTTACGGATAGCGGGAGGTATACAGTACTTGTTCCATTACGTGGTCACGCCTTAATTCCATTAAGCGATGGGAAAGCTTACATTTGCAGGATTTTATGACAAATATTTAGACAATAAAACATGCTTAAAAACATTTTTTACTGCAAAAATACAATAACCTGTTTACGTATTAAATATTTTAATTTGACAATGTGCAAACTTTTAAAGCCGAAGTTTGGGTTTTATTTCATACCCCAGTCAGCCCCACTTTCGCTTCTTGGAGAAGGGGTTGGATGGGGTATGAAAGTTAATACTCGGACCATGTAATGCTACCCTGGAAAAATGGGGTCGTCTGCCTCTATCACAAAAAATCGACCGTCATATAAGGCCTTACATGTGCTAAAAATGACGTAAAACACCATTCAAACAAACGATTTATAACAAAACTATAGTATTTATTTAGGAGATATTTTAAATATATAGTAACATTATCTCAATTGACATACTATATATATAACAGTGAATGACATTAAAATAACATTTCTTTCTGTTGCACGTACCTTCCTTTTCCTTTTCAACTCTAAGCTTCAATTCCTCAGCCCTGGCCATGTAGTCTTTCATCTTCTGTCTTATAGATGCTTTCTTCTCTTCTGGCGTAACTGAAACATGGGAAATGGTATAATTTTCATATTTTAAAGTCATTTATAATGGTACATATACATTATTCTGAACAGGAGTGACATCATGACCATTTAAAAAATACGTAGAAGTTTGACATTTCCTATAACTGTTACATTTTCATTGGTTTACTGGGAGTATTATATTGAGTCCACAATACACTCCTGCCTGGAGAATCTGTACATTGCGAGAACAGGTTAGAGCATAGTATGAAAGGTTTGATCAATGCTAGGGCTTTACCCAGTCCTTTAAGACGTGGCGCTACCGTGATGCCTTCACTTCAGAAAGTGACCTGCCACCAAGCCTTAATGTAGACGCTATGCCCCAAATTAGTTGCTGCAATGCCTTAATCTGATAAACATTTCAAGTTCTCCCATGGCTTACTTAGAAAAGGTGATTACCTTTACTGTTCCCTTAATTAATCCCTAAGTAACAACTGACGACTATCATTTTCGCCTTCGGGGCAATCAATATAAAAGTGTAAAGTGTAAAGTGTTTGTTTTATTATAGTGTCACCCCTATTGAAAGGGCCAGTCAGTTTTTTGACTTATGAGACACCTTTGTCTTGAACATCATTACTTCCCGATTTCTATTCTTTAATGCCAGGCACCAGGCAGGTAGGCAATCGGTAACTGTTATTTAACTAGCTGGCGGCTCACCAACTGGTCTCTCTTCAGTAACAAGCCTGCCTATGACGGGACTCGAACCTTCGACCTCCGGATTACGAGGCGGATGCCTTAACCACTAGACCACCGTAACTCCATTATATATATATTTACACAAAATCTCCTTTTTTCTTCAACCGACACTTAAAACCAAGAGGGCCAAGATGGCCCTGAATGGATCACCTGAGAATCTTTGCAATGATGAAAAAAGTGTCCTCTCGCAAATGTTGATACAACTTGATAGACCACGGGTTAGCAATCATTAATAATAATAAAGAACAAGAGAACAAGATAGCCTGTGGATGCTCTACAAGCTAAAATTGCTCTTATATCAAGGCTTTCATCATTAAATTCCTTTCAATACCTTTTTACAAGTGCAAAACACACCAACGCCCTCAACCAAAATGTAAACCCACAACTCCATGCTAACAATTTAAAAAGAAGAGTTTTTAATTTTTCCCTATATAAGTCTATGTTAAACATGCAAAATCTTTATATACAAACTTTAGAAAAAATAACAAAAGAAAAAACACATTCAAACAGGAAACAATAATAAAAATGAAGAATTAAAAAAAAAAGGTGGGATTTGAACCCTCGACCCTAGCTTCCCAGTGTACACGAAGTAATTCAAAGATTTTTCTATGGCGGCCATCTTGAATGTCACATTTAACTTATTTTAACAAATTTGAACAAGAGGGCCTATGGACGCTCTACTGGCTAATATGGCTCTATTAATATCAATGAAGCGAGTGACTATCGTCTTAAAGATAGCATTTTTAACTAAATCAAGAGCCATAACTCCGCCATTACTGGTCTGATCTGGCTGGTTTTCAAACTTGGCCAGTAGTGATAATAATAAAAAAAAAACACTAAAAAAACAACACTAAATAAATAAAACAATTAAACAATTAAAAAAAAAAAGATATAAAAAAAAAAAATATGGTAAAGTTTGGTAAAGATCAGATGAAAAATGGGTGTATTTAATTCAGAGCTGTAGGCAAGCTGAGTTTTGAGTATTTCACTCATAACTTTTTTACAATAACTCTCAGTTTTTTAAAATTGTGAGTATCATTACTCATCAACTTACTAAAATTACTCAGAACTTTCAAAAATCATGAGTATTATATTTGTATAGAACAGTTTATTCATTATATTTACATAGTTCCAAGCATGGGTCTAATATTAAGGTCATATAGTGTTCCTTTTGTTTTTACTTAACTACCATTCCAACAGAATAGTTGTTTCTTTTAAAATGTATTAATTCACATCTATTTTGAAACCATGAACTATTTAAAGAAATGTTTACACTGAATGAGTTCTTTGTTACTCATTCATTTTGAATCTGATGAGTAAATACTCAGTGCAGTCAAAAATTATCTACAGCTCTGATTTATAATAATGGTCTTGAGGGTAGATTTTAGATAGTCATATTATTTTTGGGGACATTTTTTTTGGCAGGCTCCTTGCCTGAAAAATGAGACAGGACCAGAATGGATTTTGATGAGCCCCGGGCATTGGGCTTTCCTATTTTTCAAGCAATGTTGTATTTGCAATTTTATAATGTTACTTTACTATACTATTTTTAACTTTTAAAATGGTTGATTCAAAATATGTATCAACTATATTATTTACTATAATCTTTTTCTTGTTTGCCCATTCTGTGCTGTTCTGTGCCCAATTAGGTAACAGGTAGAGTTTCTATATATACAAACATTTTATAATTACGATGATGATGGCTATTTTAAATACATGACCGACATCTTTCTATATTAAAAGAGAAACAATATCTAAAACCAACTATCCTGTGAATTTTGGGTACAATAAACATTTTATAGTGTGTTTAGTCATCAGTACCTTTGAGTACATCCATGAGTAACTGCAGACCCTCTTGGTAGCACACGACTGCCTCTAGACACCTGTTGGCCGTGTCTAGCTCTACAGCTCTCATTAAAACACTGGTGGCCGACACCAAAACACCCTTCATCTTGTCACCCATTATTGTCAAAGTGTCAGTGATGTTTATTCATGCTATAGAATGGCAGATACTTCTTCATAATCTGAAATCATATTTAACATGTATTGTTTTGTATAATAAGATTCTAAAACAGGAAAAATATCAGAATTCTTGGAGTAAAGGAACGTTTTTAACATCTGTGGTGAAAGCACACAGGTTAACATTTACTTTAATAGCAAAAAAAAATATCAAAACCTTGTCTCCAAATTTTCTAACATTTTGTAATCAGTAATTGTAATATATTTGAACATCCTAGGTTTTCGTCACAGACATATTAATAAACAGATAGTAAACTTCCTATTTTAACCAATGGAACTAAACCAAAATGTCACGTGGCACCTTAACTTTTCCTTCTATCTCCTCTCTGAATTCTTCACTGATTTTGATAAGAATACATTCAAAAGATTCATAGTGAATAGCAAAATAGGATTATAATAATTTATGTTTATTTTGAAAATAAGAAATTGTATAAAAAGATGTTTAAAGTTAAAAATTTCATCATTTTTCGCTTTTCTTTTAAAAATCAAGGTCTTGACATAGTCAAAGTTTTCGTCAAACTCCTTTTTTGCTCTAAATGTAAGAGAAAAAAAAATACTACCATTGGAAAGAAAATTAAATTTGTGATGGGATGTGGCATTAATGAAACTTGTATCTATAAAACTCTTCATGATATGTTTAAAGTTTGGAAATAATTTGTGAAACTTTTGCACTGTGCCATGTAAAAATTAGATGATTTTCGTAGTGTCCAATCTATTTGTTATTAGGTCTGTGGTTTTCGTATATATGCAAAATGTGTGAAATTTATTTGGACCTAGATTGATAAATTAACTAGTTAGCGAGAGAGGTCAACTATATTTTACTGGTCTAGCGCAGTTTTAACCAAGGGTAACCCAGATTCTAAGAGAAATTCTGCCCTTGTTTTGGAAGAAGAAGAAAGAAACAAAACTACTCATTCGCTCATTCACAATGATCAGTTGATAAATCATTTAAAAATAAATGAGATATTTTTTTAAGACATGGTTATGAAAGTGTTGAAAACAGAATCACCATGCCTGTGATACTATAAAATCTGAAAAAAAAAATAATGTTCAAAACCGGTCGAACAGTCCATAGGACGACAATATGTGTTGTCCAATTTACAACATTTTACATTTCTCATTAATCATATTTAGCTCAGCATTTGATGTCAGGTAATATGCATATATTACCATTTTTATTTCGCAAAACAGTTATTGGAAGTCACTGTTAAACGATTAAGTTTGCTAGAATATATAAATATCAACAAACTGAAAGTTCAACCGGAAGAGGAAAGACGAACAGGTGAAATGGACTGGTTTTACGTATGCTTTATACTTTAACCCCGCTGATAATACAACACCATATAACGCATATGATGCTGGGATCCAATTCATTCCCGCTTAGCTGTCAATTCTTAAACCAGTCTGCGTTACTAAGGGCGACAATAACAATCACTGCAAAATGTCGGGTCTACCGCGAGAAGTTTTGAAGTGGATTCAGAGTCTTGATTTAACATGGCAGGTTAAAACGCCAAAATGGTTCGTATTCTGTTAACATATGTTTTTAATCTAAACACAAACACACCATTCTAATCCCGAACACAACCACACAAAAGAACCGTTATTCCTCATTGAATAAGTCGTTATAAAACTACAATTGGGTGGGGTATGATCATTTTTCATGACTTATTTTTCTCGCAAATTAAGGTTAGAAATCCACACTGGAATGTTGTTTACCATGTATAAAAATTGCATTGACTGATAAAACAAATGGTTCATTTCATATTTGCAATGCCGCTATATGTACATGATACATCTATTAAATGGATTCAGGATTTAGAAACTGTAGAAGGGCGATATGATGAGGATTCGAACATTGGTAGTAAACTTTCTGAAGTACAACAGGCCTGCCAAATTTCCGGATAAAATCCTGGCTCTCCGGATATCCGGATTTAAGTGTAAAATCAAAACAAAAAATATTCTTGATTTAACAGAGCTCTATATTTTCATAGTTTATCACCTATTTCCAAATTGGTCAAGTTACGCTCCCTAGTCAGGGGAATATTTACAAGTGCCAAATCAACGGGGGTCATCCGTGTAATGCACAGACTGAATAAACACCTAATGGCATAATTAGTTTCTGAAGAGATATAACTACATGTGCAATAACAGCAATATATCTGTGACTTCTTTAATTGGTCAAGCTAACTGAAATCGTAAGTGTGAGGAACTAGCTACTCCTTGTGTGTGATAAAACTGTAACAACTTCTGCTGTTTACGATGGTTATTATTTGTATAAGAGTTATGAAGACTTTGTATTTGCATTAGGGCATCTGTTTAGAAAAGTAAGTGCACTTTCATAAAAAAAAGGGGAAAAAAAGAACAAATAAATAGTTTTTTCTAATCCAATTACTATGCTAATTTATTATTTTCTATAACTATAACAATGCATCAATTTGCATTAATTGCATAATTTGCATTAATTGCATCAAATAAATTTAAATTTGCGCTTTGAAAAAAGTAGTGCTAAAATCAAGTCGCGAGCTCCAAACTTTCATTTAAAAATGTTCTATGCGCGCTTTAAATCTTAATTTTTAAAAATCTCAGGATTTTGTGCCAAAAAGTTTTGGCAGGCCTGGTACGACATCATCCCTACATAGGCGTTGAACTTACTAAAAATATTACCTGGAAAATACATTACATCAAAAAGCCAACATAATTCTTAACCTACTCTGGCGACATCTCTATAACTGCAAACAAGAGGTCAAGTCAAAAAATTTCACCTCACTAGTACGACCACATCTAGAATACTCGTCATTCGTCTGGGACCCATACTTTTCAAGCAGGACATTTTTCAACCAGGAGACAACCTCTCTCCAGTAAAACTACCAGACTGTGTTCAAACTTCTCACCACCAGACACAAACACTTGACTTAGCACTCATCCAGTTGACCACACATTATGAACAATATAAATACAGCTTCTTGCCATGGACCATCTGAGAATGGAACACTCTGCCTCCAGACCTGGAGCATTCAGATACTGTAGACAAGTTCAGTCTGCAGCTCCACAATGCCTGAGCCAAGCGGCTCTATTATATTTTAACGAGACGCCATTTGATGATGTCACCTGCCTGTGATGCTTAGCCTTAGGTAGCATATCAGTAGAAGTACAGTGGTGCAGCACATCACAGAAATTCCGGCTCTTAAATTTACTAGCATTTGCAATGGTCATAGAGGCCATTTGAACTGATTATACACTGCACAATGTGTGAAAATAAAATCAGAAATTAACAAACATTGAATGAAACAACATGCTTTTGTGTCATGTTTAAGTTTACAATTACTAATGCTGGTGAGGGAAGGATATGTATATTCGTAATCAACTTGTTTCAGCCAGGGTTTATATATATCTCGCCTTGGAACGTTGAGTTGCAAAAAGGCCGCTGAGGGTTTAAACCATGTTCTCTAGTGCACCAAACCTCACTTTTATTCTGTTGCCATCCAAATAAATGGGACAGTGTAAAATCAAAATATCCCCGTCAACAAACAATTAAGGCAGCATTAATAGGCAATATAAAATTAAGGCAGCATTAATAGGCAATATAAATGATCAAAAATGATAAAATAAAAAAAAGCCTAGAAAACCACAAAGTAAATACTCAGTGACTTGGCAGAAGCCAGAGCAACAAGAGAACAAACTGTTAAGGGTACGACAAGACAAGATTAAAGGGACACTTGGCAATTTTGAGTTTTTATATCAAGCAATAAAATGTGCACCTCAATTTATTAATCCTGTATCATTTTGACTTTAAAACTGCTTGCATATGAGCCTCAACACACGAAAACGTCCCTTTGGACGTTTAGACGACAACGTCATAAAGTAACAATTTATGATGTCGGCCGGTAATCAATTAATTACTAATCAAATTTATCGTCACTTCTGTGTTTTACCTAATTATTATATCATAGGGAATATGTTTTCTTATATAAATAGTTGATGCTATAGAAAATGGTAAATGTTTATGTTTTTTGATGTTATTTAATCAACGACGTCGTCCAAGACGCCGACGTCGACGTCAAAATTAATGGCGATTATAATCTTTAATTTTCAAATTGAGATAAAATCATTTTTAATCAAGATATCAACATAAAATAAACATATTTTTAAAGAGAAAATCACCGTGTTTCATAAACATTAAAAAACATAAAATGTGAAAATTTTGTCTGAAGGGTTGTTTTCGTGTGTTTCGGCTCATATAATTAACTAAAAAATGGAGTTTTAAATAGTCGTTGTTATTCTACCAACATTTTAAGTATATTATTGATGCAATGTAATATATAGTTAGTAATTTGTAAAAACAATTTTATTTGAACTATTCTAATAATTAGTAAGTTATGTAGGAAAACTAATGGGACGCTGTGAGTTTTGAAAAGTCAAGATTGCCATGTGTAAGATAAACATCTGTTTGATTTTGATATTGCCTAAATAAATAATATATATTAAGGGAGAATAAAGGGCTTTCATCTTCAATTCTGATATTAATTTAATGATTTTTAGCTCTACTGGCCAAGGGCCAGCAGAGCTTATGGGATGCTGTGTTGTCCGTCGTCCGTCGTCTGTCTGTCTGTCGTCTGTCGTCCGTTAACTTTTCTTCAAACGACTTCTTCTCAGAAACCGCTTGGCTAATTTTGACCAAACTTCACGTGGATGATCCTTAGTTGAATGCTTTTTAGATTTGTTAAAATTAGGTCAATGCTACATCCAAGATGGCTGCCATTACCATATATGGTCGAAACCTTAAAAAATCTTCTTCTCCAGAACCGCTGGACAGATTTCAACAGTTTTTCTTTTAAAATGATCGCCAACGCCTAGACTGTCAAGTTTGTTCAAATAAAGTCCCCGGGGTCAAAAATGGCCGTGCCCCGGGGGTCCAAAATTTGTATATTGAGGTTTTGCATGTTTTTCATATAGACATATAGGAAAAAACTTTAAAAAATCTTCTTCTCGGAAACTACAAGAGCCAGAGGTTTGATATTTTGCATTTACTATAAGCTTATGGTCCTTTACCAAGTTTGTTCAAATGGTGACCCTCGGGTCACTTTTGGCCCCGCCCCAAGGGTCACATGTTTTACATAGACATGTATAGGGAAAAACTTAAAAAATCTTCTTCTCTGAAACTGCAAGAGCCAGAGGTTTAATATTTTGCATTTGCTATAAGCTTGTGGTCCTCTATCAAGTTTGTTCAAATGGTGACCCAGGGGTCACATTTGGCCCCACCCCGGGGGGTCACAGTTTTACATAGGCTTGTATAGGGAAAAACTGAAAAAAATCTTCTTCTCTGGAACCACATGGCACAGAGCTCTCATGTAATACATGTAGCATCAGCTTATGGTCCTCTACTAAGTTTGTTCAAATGGTGACCCGAGGGTCACAGTTTTACATAGACTTATATAGGATTTTTTTTTTAAAAATCTTCTTCTCGCCAACTACAAGAGTCAGAGGTTTGATATGTTACATTTATTATAAGCTTATGGTCCTTTACCAAGTTTTTTCAAATAGTGACAATAGTGACCCTGGGGTCACATTTGGTCCCGCCCCAAGGGTCACATGCTTTACATAGACATGTATAGGGAAAAACTTAAAAAATCTTCTTCTCTGAAACTGCAAGAGCCAGAGGTTTAATATTTTGGTGTTGCTATAAGCTTATGGTCCTTTACCTATTTTGTTCAAATGGGGACCCTGGGGTCACATCTGGCCCTGCCCCGGGGATTCACAGTTTTACATAAATGCTTGTAGAGGGAAAAACTGAAGAAAAAAAATCTTCTCTGGAACTGCAAGAGCCAGAGGTTTAATATTTTGCATTTGCTAAAAGCTTATGGTCCTTTACCAAGTTTGTTCAAATGGTGACCCTGGGGTCACATTTGGCCCCGCCCCAAGGGTCACATGTTTTACATAGACATGTATAGGGAAAAACTTAAAAAATCTTCTTCTCTGAAACTGCAAGAGCCAGAGGTTTAATATTTTGCTGGTGCTATAAGCTTATGGTCCTTTACCAATTTTGTTCAAATGGGGACCCTGGGGTCACATCTGGCCCCGCCCCGGGGGTCACAGTTTTACATAAATGCTTGTATAGGGAAAAACTGAAAAAAACTTCTTCTCTGGAACTGCAAGAGCCAGAGGTTTAATATTTTGCATTTGCTGTAAGTTTATGGTCCTTTACCAAGTTTGTTCAAATGGTAACCCTCGGGTCACATGTTTTACATAGACATGTATAGAGATTATTTTTTTTGAATTTTTTTTTTTTTTTGAATTTTTGTTGAATTTTTTTTTTTAAATATTTTTTTTTGAATTTTTTTTTTGATTTTTTTTTTTTTAAAAATCTTCTCTTTTTTTTGGAAATGTTTTGCAATTTTTTTTGCAATTTTTTTTTGCACTTTTTTGAATTTTATTTTTTTTTTGCAATTTTTTTTTTTTTTTAGCTCTATGTTCGACCAGTCGGACCAGTAACAGAGGTGTTCTTGATTTAGTTAAACATGCTATATGTTGCCTCGTTGATACGGTTGGGCCTTCATTTTTCATCTGATCTTTACCAAACTTTACCAGATTCTTTAGTTATGGCCTTTGATTTAGTTAAAAAGCTGTTTTTTGCCCGAAACTTTCAAAAAAACGTAAATGGCAGTCACTCACTTCATTGATGTTATAAGAGCCATGTTAGCCAGTAGAGCGTCCACAGGCCCTCTTGGGCCTCTTGTTAATCAATAAAATAGTAAAACAGAACCCCATAATATATAATAAACATGGTCGATCATCAGATATTGTAAACCAACATATGGTCGAAAAGAAGTAGACATCTAGAAGTATGTTCTGGTTATTAAATACCTGAATGCAGCTGACCAACTTTTCTTTTATGATACAAGATATAAACCAAAGCTTCCGGAATTAACTTGTTTCTGCTTGTAAGTGCACATACAAGGTTTTTGATTTTTGAAAGAATTTCTTTTTAAAAATGATAAAACATCAACCTGTAGTAAAAGCATTTTAATTTCTATTTGACAGGGACATAACTAATGGATACCTGGTGGCAGAGATCTTCTCTTGGTATTTTCCACAAGACATACAGATGCATTCATATAACAATGGCAGGTCTCTAGACTCAAAACAAAGAAACTGGGATTTACTAAAAAATGTAAGTATAAATTTGGCTGTTTGTGTACTTCCTTAATATAAATTTAGTAATGCATATCTTACGTAATCATTACACCATTTGTTAATCAATAGTCAATCAGTTATACATGTCGATAACAGGTGATGACAGTTGTTATAAACTCATAGAGACTTACGAAATACCTGTCTAATTTTAAGTCTGATCATTGGTGCCATTTTAAATTAAGTTATGAGGTACAAAGTTAAAAATAATTTGTAGCATCTTTAAATTTGAATATTTTACTCATGTATTCATCATTTTATTATTAAATAGGTAAAAACGCATTATTTTATAAACATAACGCATGATGATCAAGTGCATATATAAATTGATTTGAAAATGTACATTACAACCAAATTACCCAAAAAAATAAATAAATCAGTTTTTGCGTTATTGAGGTAATTAATCCACTGTTGTAAATTTACATCATTGCCTCAGTACATATGCTTGGCTGGAGGTTCCTTACGGAGGAAAAAGCTGATTGTCAATATGTATTGTGTACCCAGTGGCCTGCATTGATGAGCTATTTATAATACCCTGTACCCTTGAATTTTTCCATTTGAAGAAATTCAGATTGATTCTAAAAGAGAATTAGGTACCGCGTGTTCCATTTATAAAAAATGCAAAACTATTTGATATTTTAGATGCTAATTGTCCTTTTAAGAAACATTACATTCTAACTCACATTTTTTCTTTTTAGTTCATAAAGCGTCACAGAATTGACATTGAAGAAGATATTATTGACGGAACAATCCACTGTAAAGAAGGGGCTGCAGCTATAATGTTGGAAAGAATGTATGAAATACTCACAAACAGAATGTAAGTAATTTATATGTATATAACGCAAAAATACATGCAACATGAAAAATAATGAATATTTTTATAATTATCACTTTATATATTAACCCATTGCCCATATGCAAGGTGGACTTTATCAATATGGTTTATGCTTGTCTAATCTAACTCCATTTATGGTCTTAGTTTTTGAGGCATGGTTACTTATTTTCAAATATTTTTCAAACATTTGGTATCCTTTTCAATTTAACTAATTATGCATCTTTATCAACACACAACCTCTTCTGATCAGTTTGGTTTCAAGATACACGCATCAAAATCCAAGATGGCTCTAAATATGTTGCAAAATGCCATTATATGAAAGGTTTTTAAAACTGGGTGGTCACACTTTTTAAAGTATCCTTTTTAAACTTAGCATACATATTTATCAACACAAAACAGTGTCAGTGTTTTTAATATTGAGATCCATTCTTGACACTGGATTAGTAGACTGTCAGCCGAAAACAGTAACAAAAGTGCCTTTTCAAAATGTTTCCCACAGTCTCATTATTTCTCTTAGCATGTGTCTTTTATAACCAAAAATCTTCCCTGAATATGTTTTTGAGATTTATATGTCAAATTCAAGATGTCCACTAGAGCAAAATTGCTTTGCAATAAGATTTGCAATATGATAATATGTGTCACATATTGTTTCATAATGCCATACCTTCAATAATTATTTTAATCAGATATTTATTTTTTGCATCACATATTATAGGTAACATTTAGTTACTGTAGTTTCATTTTGCTCTGTATCCATTATTTAAGATTTGCCATGATACATGTATCAAGGCTGTATTGTAGCATGGTTGCTGACATTTCCTTTGTTCTTGCACAAGGAATCATTTAATTGAAAATAACACCTGTCAGAATGACTGGTGTACTCTAACTACCAGTTACCGAAGTTAGAGTATGGCAGACAGGTGAAGTGGACATGGTACAAAACAGATAGGGTACGGTCTCATCACACTGGCTGATTTAAACACATTGATGGGTATAGCGATGTTTAAATCAACCAGCTCGATGAAACCATATCTATTACATTATTTAATATATATATATATATATACACTGCCTTTTTCTGCACTTAGAATTATCAGTTTAATAGTTAACAATTATATATTTCTCAAGTGTTCCAATTTCAGCCAGGTGAATATTACACGCTTTTCACATATAAATGTAGAGTGAGCTATCACATATATTTAGAGAGTTTCATTTGTGTTTTCCTTTAATTCCTGTCCTTTTTCCTAGGCACAAATTTCATCTTTAATATGTTTAAATTGTCTTATATTTAAATTAACTTTTCACCAAGAATTGTACTTGAATCATTTTTTTTTCTCATTTGATTCAATGTTTAACAGTTATTTGCATATTTCTATAATCAAGGTTTATGTTTATTTAACACAAAATAGTATCAGCATAACATTACACACACTTTGGTATAATAGAGATGTGATACCTTATATTTTTTTACAAAAGAATTTGCAGCAACTCTGCAGTTCTGCAGGTTAGAAGGTTCGTGGCCCATTCTCCATATTTTATCTTGATGTAAATGGAGGATGAGCCTGGCATGTTCATTCCTGTTAGATGCCATATAACCTTTCATGTTTTGGTGCGCTGTAAAACCAAATTCAGTTGTATATTTATTATTTCTTCAGTTAAAAAGTGACATTCTTTGATGTAATACATTTTAAATCCTGGAGACCATTAGGTTTAATAAATAAATAGCGTATTGTTTGAGGTGATTGTTTCAGCCAAATATTACCTAAATACGTTGTATATTAGTGAACCAGATATTTGTAGTGGTGAATAGAAATACCTTACTCTTCAAAATCGGTTGAGATATACAAATTTCATGTGCAAAAATTGTTTTTGAAAGCGCATTTTCAGTGCAAAAATCTGCTGCATGAAAAGTTAGAAACAATTTTTTTTTCAGAATTTTTATCCAAAAATGGTTTTAACATATTAGGCAAACAACCTGTAAGTTTTATAGCAAACTATTAAGGCTTAAATTGAAGTTAATTTGTATTCCTAAATTGCTGGTTTCCCAGCAAAATGAAGTTTACATGGAAAAGTTCCATCACATAAAGCGGGTTGGCTATAACTTTTTATTTTTTAACCGATTTTTAAAACTAGGATATTTATTTACCAATAAAATTTCTAGTTCCAATGATATGTTTATAAAAATTGATGTATGTATTGTTAAAATGGCTCACGTTTAATGCAGAAAAACCTTTGGTTATAACAAGTGCTGCGAAAAATAGGGCAATGAAAGATATTGCATTTTAGTGTAACATTGTGTAGTTTGCATGATTAGGTCTGTTACTAAGGTTCTTTGACATCATGTCGTGCCAGTAACTTGCAATGCTAAGACTTAGTATACACTACAAATAGAACCAAATAAGATTATAAGAATCCATCATGAGTATCCATGTGAGATAGAGAAATCTCACCCGAGGGTCAGAATTGTAACCAGGGACGAGGATTATTTTTCTCCCATTATGTGTTTATTAACGGCATAAAATCAATGACTTAATGCCAGAATAAGGCGACGTCGACGTAACGTCATGACGTCATAAATCACATGTCATGTAAGATTATAAGAATCTTTCATGGGTATCCGGTGAAGATAGGGAATTCCAATCTGAGGTATAAGTGTTTTTAGCGGAACCGAGGCTCTGCCGAGGTTCCGATTAAAACACTTATACCGAGGGTTGGAATTCCCTATCTGAACCGAATACCCATGATAGATTCTTTTTCTTGCATATCAGAGACATGTTGTGCGTTGACGCCGCCATCTACTATCGTTTTGCGTGTTTTCCTGCATTATACCGGATGTTGGTGCGCGTGAATTTTATCTCGACCCTAGGGTGAGATGGAAATATCTAGCCCCGGTAAAATGACGGATATCCTTGTCCGGTATGCAAGAAAGAGTTATCGCACATGAGGAAAATGCCTATCTTACATGAGCAGAAATGGGAGAAAACAAAATCTTTGTTAAAATCGGAACTTTAGTCAGAAAAACGTACACTGATGTTTAAGAATTCCTATTGGAACCATTTCAGAACATTTGCTTTTCACCTAAGCAGAATAAAAATGTGTTTAAAACAGTTAATACTTAATTAAAAAAGTAATATTTCACACGATGTAAAAAGTGCATGTATATAATAACTTCTAAGACATAATTTAAACAGTTAGCAGCATTGAGATGTACTTATAAACCAGTAGAGGTATTTTCATACAAGTTTCTCATGACTTGAATTATGATTCATCCAAAGTTCAGTAAATTTATTAAAATAAGTGAGTTTTGCTTATATGCTTAAAAAAACTAACCCAAATTACACTATAAAACCGTTTATCAAAACTCTGTCCATGCGTTCAGGTCATATAATATTGTATATGTGCCAATTAAAAGTATAGGTGTATTCATGGGTTCTTAAAATACCTGTGATGGAATATGCATAAAACGAATTATGATTTGGTAAATCATGCAGTTTTGTGGTTTGGCCTGGCTGGTTGAAACCATTATATTGTGCCTACAGAGTTTGGATTCTCAAAATGTGAAAGTCATATATATACCTCGACATCAGTAGCGTGAGATATGGTGTGAATCTGTTGTAACATTTGCCTGTTGATGGCGGGATAGGGACTTTAATAACTTTCATTTGATCACTATGGACACATGGCAATCTTGAAGTATTTATCACACATGTATGTAATGCTTATGTTAATAAAGCTGAAATATATAAAACAATAACTTTAAACTTGCTTAATATTTTGCCTTCATTATGTTACCAAAGTTGCACTTCATTAATGGCATTGTAATCAACAATTGGGTAATGTCACAATAACTTGTTTGGGACAATTTGAGAAAAAAAGAAGTAATATTTGCAAATATTCAAACTGTGCAGATGAAATATTTGGGACAATTTGAGAAATAAGAATTATTATTGCATAAGCATTTGTAAGCTCCGTTTATTTTCAGTGTAACAGGAAACGTCAATATTCGCTCATATTGACGTGTAGTAAAGTCATATTGGGTATGTAATGTATACTCGTTCGTGATTGGTGCACTTTTCTTTTCATGTCAATGAAAGTATGTCATGTGATGTTAGCAATGTTGAATTCATTGTGAAAATTCTCATGATGTAACGACTATAATTATGTTCGTTTCAAATAAATATTTTTGATTAAAATTAAATGATAAAACCTATTGTTTTATTCTAATTATTCGTTTATATATTAAAAATGAGTATGCAATAAAAAAATTAGATTTGTATTGGGATATATGCACTCGTTCTTCTGCCTATACATACTGCGCTTTTAAAGTCGTGCAATATTGCTAAAGTCGCGCAATATTGTTATGTGGAAGAACTCGTGCATATATCCCAATACAAATCTAATAACCTATAAATATATGCAATGCAAATATTTAAACTGTGCATATGAAATGTTTGGGACAAATTGAAAAATAAGAAGTAATTATTTGCGAAGTAATGCAATATTTTTCTTTTATGAATCAAAATTGTTTTGTGCCCCTTTAGCAGTTCAGATTGAGTTTCATTTTTATTTATATATGCCTTACTGAGTAATGTTCAAAGTGGTGCAAAGTGTGCAAAATATCAATTGTTCTGGTGCATTATCTAGTGAATATATTAAAACTGTGTCATATAGAAACATTGATTAGGCATATTCTTTTGAAAAATAGTTAGGCAGAGCATTATGTAAGGATCACTGCAGTCACAATATGTCATGTAGTAATCACAAGCACCACTGAATATAACCTCCGTTATTTACATAACTTTATAAGGACTGGTGGCAATCTTGGAAGGGGTTGTCCACAGGATATTGCATCTTTTGTTTATTGCCTTCTATCATTATAAGGATTTCTAATTAAGACACAAGGTAATAATCAGAAGATGCAGTTTCCTGTGGTCCTTCTATCATTATAATGATTTCTAATTAATATAATTTATAATGACACAAGGTAATAATCAAAAGATGCAATTTTCTGTGGTGAAGTCGTTTATAAAGTTTTAGGACAATTTAAAGTTCTATACACGGATTGACAGTGCCAAACTGTGGCAGCTAGGACAGTATATTGTACATTCTAAAAATGTTTTATTTTACATCAATTATAGACTGCCCGTCTTAATAAAATGTATACCCGTATAAAATGTTTGCAAAAATATAATTTTACATCAGTTATAGATCACCACTCTCCGATTGCTGATAGTCCCTTTAAATACTGAACTAATGCTTAATCATAGATATATTGTAGCATTTTGTAGTTTTTAACACATAGGGTATTAATGTCATATATGTTGTAAAATTATATTGAAATCAATAATAAATGTATAAATCACCAATTGAATGATACTTATATATAACAGATTTTTTAACTTCACCATTTCTTACTTTGCATTAGCCAATGGAAAGAAATGAAATCATTATTTAGTTATATATTTCTGGAAGAATAACAGTGTAATAATGTACTCAGTAAGAGGCATGCTGTTTTGGGAAATTATTACTTTTCTGCCACTCAGAAATCTCTAGAAAGTACCTTGTAGAAGCGATATACAATCAATAAGTAGGAGAGTTGGTGGGAGAAATCTGCTTTTGTCTTTCTAAAAAACAACCATTACTTTTATAAACAGATGTTATCATAATACCAGATTACTATTGATGTCAGTCTGTTACACACATTTAGAACTTGACCATTCTTCAATTCAAGAGTCCGGAAGATACCACAAGAGACGGAACCGGATTTCACAGACCGGGCATACCAGAACAAATTGCCAATGCATGCCAGATCAACCGCGACACAGGCGGTGAAAAACAACCTCAGAATTACTGAGATTCAGGCAGATTCTAGTCTTATCCTTAATTCACAAAAGGTAGATTTTTTTTCACTCACTGCATTTCATATGGTGATAACTAATAGCCTCAGAACAACACTCACTGATGGTACATACTGGCTCGCAGAATAATATAACACTTTCAGAATGATACAAAAATAAATGTTGATTATATCAGTACCAAATTTGAAAGTTTGTTTGAAATTTCTACATACATGCATTGTGATAAGTGATTTCCTTTGACAGTAGGTATATAAGTCAAATAGGAAATGTAGCATTCACAGCACACAGTCAACCAAAAACACACATGGTTGATGCACTATTGAACATTAGTAAAGAAACATCAATGGAGGCGGCCATCTTTGAACGATGACGTCATCACCCCCTTTTACCATTTATGGCATATTGTCAACATTTTTCTTTGATTTAAAATATATTTTGTCAGTATGCCATATATGGTAAAATGGTGCGATGACATCATCGTTCCAAGATGGCCACCTCCATTGATGTTTCTTTGCACATTTTCAATAGATCACACCTGTTTTACTTTTCATGGTATTTGATAATTCTTTCAGCTTTTTTCAAGTTTTTCAGAGCCCTTTAAAATAAATTTTGTTAGAAAATAGTCCATCAACCCCTTTCAGGAAAACAGAAGCATGCAAAGTATGCGATACCACAAACACAAAATGGTTGTCTATAGGGGCACTGCCTTGGAACTGTGTGTGGCAAAAAGGGTTGTCTATAGGAGCACTGCCTTGGAATGGTGTGTGGCAAAAAGGGTTGTCTATAGGAGCACTGCCTTGGAATGATGTGTGGCAAAAAGGGTTGTCTATAGGGGTACTGCCTTGGAACGGTGTGTGGCAAAAAGGGTTGTCTATAGGAGCACTGCCTTGAAATGGTGTGTGGCAAAAAGGGTTGTCTATTAAAGGGAGCACTGCCTTGGAACGGTGTGTGGCAAAAAGGGTTGTCTATAGGGGTACTGCCTAGGAACGGTGTGTGGCAAAAAGGGTTGTCTATAGGAGAACTGCCTTGGAACGGTGTGTGGCAAAATGGGTTGTCTATAGGAGCACTGCCTTGGAACGGTGTGTGGCAAAAAGGGTTGTCTATAGGGGTACTGCCTTGGAACTGTGTGTGGCAAAAAGGGTTGTCTATAGGGGTACTGCATTGGAACGGTGTGTGGCAAAAAGGGTTGTCTATAGGGCTACTGCCTAGGAACGTTGTGTGGCAAAAAGGGTTGTCTATAGGAGTACTGCATTGGAACGGTGTGTAGCAAGAAGGCCGCTGTGGGTTTAAACCAGGTTATATGGTGCACCAAACCTCACTCTTACCCTATTGTCATCCCAATAAAACGGGACATTGTAAATAAAGACATCCCCGCCAGGTTATAAATGTATCCTCTTAAAAACTAGGCAAAATTATTAGGCCATATAAATATAACATAAAGATGATCATGAATATATGAATATAAACAAAAGCCTAGGAAGCAGCAAAGCAAGTACTCTATGAATTGGCAGAACCTGGGAAACTAGAGAATAAACCATTTAAGGGCACAACAAGACAAGATTAAAGGCAAACATTAAACGTCAACATTTGGTCAACAATCTATTCAGTCATCACACAGTCAATGAGGAAAACATAGTGGTAAACTGTAAATGGGTCAACCACAAAACATACATGCACAGTGCATTGCAAAATTATAGGGTCATAACCTCTTTTGATAAACTTTAAAGAGGCACTACCTATATCTCCGCGATTTTTAATGTAAAATATTAAATACTCAATATTACTGCATTTATATGTATGCAAAGCTATTTTATGAGTATTCTAAGAAGCAACAAGGTTCGTATTCCAGTTCTGTAAATTAATAATTATGATCAAAATAATATCTTGAATAAAATGCTGCCCGGCCGTTTATTCCTGCCGGAGAACTACGAGTTTTTACGATTTTATCGGACATGCGCAATGCCATTCAGTTGAACGAAAACAAACTACTCGGGGCAGTTCCGATAGTAAACGAATCGATCGGAACTCGTCGCCAATCCGACGAGGCAGTTCCGATTGTAAACGAATAAGATCGGAAAATCTCCGTAATCGGCTTGTCTAAAACAATTACGAATACAATTTCAAAAATTCGATCTTTTCTATCCTGTTTTTCCCTAGCAAAACGCATATTACATGGGGTGAAATTATTGCCGTTTACCTTTTCTATAGTCCTCTTTACAATTAAGTAAAGTTTATATCACTTGGTGGACAAAAAGATATAGGTAGAGCCTCTTTAAAAGGTAAATGAATTTGTATGAAAGTGATCATCATGACCAAGCATTTTACGATGTCTGTAAATCACGTCACCATAGAAAAGTCAGGTTGTGATATTTCTTGAAATACTTTATATTTTAAAGGTTTTAGAAGGGTTTTGCAAACGTTTTTTTAAGTTTATGGTAATGGTAACCCTGATGGAAAATATTTAAATTGCTGAACTCGACTACAAGCTCCAGGAAAATGAATACCTTGACAAACGTAAGAACCATAAGAAGTTGCTATTGAAACATCCGCGTCTAAGTACGGATAATTAACAATGTCAAAATTGAAGTCTTCTCTCTCATATGCGTCTCTTGTCATAGATTTTGCTTATTATTTCTCCAGTTTCTATAGAGAGATGTAAACCGAGAAAAGAAGCTACCGTATCAGAAATATTAGATTTATTGAGCTGAAGTTATTTAGGATAGATATACTAACTATTTAACCATAGTAGAAAAGAAAGGATTGTCAATATACTTCTAAAAGTGTTCATCAACATTGTGTGTCATGTAATATCTTATTTTACATAATACACATTTGACTATATTTTGGTTTTGTACTGTCACTGCTTCTATATCCCATGCATCTACTGTGCATCGATTGTGAGCAATTTATTGTCATGAAAGTAATATTACATTAAACAGTGACAGAAGCAGTACCTAACAATTAGACATAGACTTTATAGAGTGTATTTAGGTATTCAACCATTGGTTAATTGTAATGAAAGTATGAATGTTGTGTTTTAAAAATTGAGCTTCAACGAATTAGCTAAAACACATTACATGCATTTTCTTGAATAAATTATTTTACTGTCGTCAAACTCAACATTTGAATAAACGATTTATTAAAGTTTTCCATATTTGTCCTACAAATCCCTTCTATTATTCATAATGTGTACTGTTATTCATCCAAATAACCACTGTCTAGTATTCAAATTGAATTATATTTACTACCATACAAGTAGATATAAAATTCGAACAGGAAATGTAGCGTTCAAGGACCACAGACAACCAAACACACGCACAGAAACAAACAATAATTACAAAGATGAATAAAAGGCAAGATATGACATCCCAAACATAAAAGGGCTGACAATAGGGCTACCGCCTTGGACCGGTCAGTGGCAAAACAGGCCACTGGGGGTTTAAACCACATTCTAGGATGCACCAAACCTCACTCCTTCTTTACTGTCATCCCAATAAAGCAAGATAATGTAAATAAAGATATCCCACCAGGTTATAGTCTCTAACAAACAAGGCAACATTAATAGGCAATATAAGTATAGCACATAAATGATCATGCATATATGAATGTATATAAAAACAAAAGCATAGAAATCCACAAGGCAAGTACTCAATGGCTTGACAGAAGCCAGACCATCTCGATAACTAACCATTAAGAGTACTGAAAGGCAAGATTTAAGACAAACATCAAACGTAACCGTCCTTTAAGGATTTAGGTAGATGTCATCATAGGGTCCACAATCTGTTTGCTCATCACAAAATCAAAGAGGAAAGCATAGTGGCGAACCGTAAATACAAGCCAATGCAAGAAGTTCGAGCTGAAGTCATATAGACTTGTTTTATTGAACAAATAAAAATGTGTTTCTTTAACACAAGAAATAAATTAAACTGTTTTAAACTGTTAATGTTGTTCTCTAGGTACTGAAGGGGCTTCAATTGTAAAACATTTATTACAGGCACAAAGGATAATTAACGAGCACATTCAACAGAGACAGAATGAGAGATGTGAGAATCCAGAGAGGTTCAACATGGTTCCTTCTATTGGAGAGTCAAGTTTCCGTCGACCACCCCCAGACAAGGAAACAGAAGAGCAGAGAGAAAACACCGAATCTCAAGGACAAGAACCAGGTAATGAGCAAAATGAACATGCTTTAGAGCTATTCCATTAACGCATACTCGGGACCCCAGGAAGGCAATTTAGCAAACATATATGGGTAAAGCCTATTTTCAGAAATCTGGTTCTTAAATTCAGTTTTGCATCTATTGGTTGGTATTCAATTTCAAAAGTGACTTCCTGTGGTCCAACGTATGTTTTAATGGAATAGCCCTTAGCTTAGATTAATGCTAATATATGAATAAACGTTAATGTAGTACATGAGTCCGTTAAATTTAAAGGTAAATCCAATTTACATGTGTATCATGCATGCACAATGTGTTTTGTACCAATCTCTGAGATTCCTACTGTAAAGGTCAATGTCACAGCCTGGAGCTGTAGGTCAATTTCTTAACTTACTGGAAGTCAAATGGTTTATTTAGGGAAAAAAGCCTGACACCTACTAAAATATAAATGGTAGTTTGGAAATACTTAAAAGAATTAAATTAAACGGATACAATTTATATATATATAAAAACAAACTACCTTTGATCTGTACCTCAAAGGCCACGCTCATGTAAATGCAATCTACATGTCTGTTTTGTAACTTGAACTGGTTCAGGTGATGTTATTTATCTTGGTTCAGTTATGTATTAAATTAACGTGTGTACCGTTCTAAAATCAGCTTGGTACATTTAAAGGGACACATGGCATGCTTGAGTTTTATTCAGATATTAATTTACTTATCCTGCCTCATTTTGAGTTTAAAACTGCTTGAATATAATTAAATAGAAAATTGATATATTCAATTTTCTTCACTATTTTACAAAAAATTTAAATATAATATTTGTGCAATATTATAAAAAGTTAGTAATATTTAAAATAATTTGCCTTCAAATATTCTAATAATTAATATTAATGATTGAACAAATGCAAGTGAAGAGAAAAACTAACGGGATGCTGTGATTTTTTAAAAAATCAAGATAAAGGTCAATGTTATACTTTGGGTTCAAATTTCATACCGTATGCATTTTAGAAACATTGTTCTTGCCCCCTCTGTAACTTTGTCATTGGGGTGATTTAATACAATTGTGAACACGTACACAACAGAGTTTCAAATAATACAATAGCAGTCCATGATGACCTGTATTTCAAAGGTCAAGGTCAGAATTTAGGTGCATAGTTCATACTATCAGCGTTCATGTCAGCTCTGTAACTTTGTCATTAAGATGGATTTGATAAACTTGTAACAAATAACACGAGAGAGTTTTGAATATGAAATACCAGCTCAGCATATCAGTATTTCAAAGGTCAAGGTCATAATTTTGGGTTCAAAGTTTAAGCAAATGCGTAGGTTGGCATTGTTATCACACTTCTGGTAGATATTTTTGATACAGTCATGCTCTTCTAAAATTAACAAATTAGACGGTCTATTAGGATACCTCTGAGGAGTTTGAAAATCTGTTCCTTTCGACCATATTTGTCTAAAAATCCAATTCTTTTGAACAATATAACTTAAAATAATTGTTTTTGTGGTTTTCGTAATTAGTGACTAATTTGTAGTTCCCTTTTCGCTTTGCTTGATATAGTAAATACACAAAGCAACAACAGCAAACACCGTTTTCCTACCATCATTTATCTTTCTTTTAGAATATTTCGTTTTGCGACTTCTTGCCAAGAAAATAATAGTGTTTTATTGACCGATATTTATTTTCTTTATCCTTCGTTTTATCCTATCTTACCTAAATTGTTATATGTAATATATATACACCCATATCATTGCTTTGGAGTATCTAAATGTACGCAAAAGGACAGTATAACGCATGTAACACAAGCAGACTTTCTTGGTTCTTTTGACAGATGCACCTGCATTACGGGTATAAAGGTAGACGTACAGATTATAGATTTTGTTGAATTGTGTAACTTTATAAGAATTGTTTATACTGATTTGTTAAGTATGGTTCATATTTAGTACAATTTTTCATTTACTGTTCATGTTCTTTCATTTTCACTCAGTTATTTGTTGCATTGTATTTATTTTGAACAATTAACGAATTCTATCTTAACAGTAGCTAAAACATGCATTCTTCTACCAATGGTGTATTTATTCCTATATGTTTTTTTTTGTATACATGTATACATACCCATACCTAACTAGAACAAATTCTCACGTTTTATTCACACAGGTTACTTCCCCTCCACCCACACCCACCATACCCCACACAGTATATACAATGTAATCCCTTCAAAATGTTCATTTGAGAAATAATTTTTAAAAAAACTGACTCCCTGTTACCTTCCACCCACCCTCTCCAACCCGAACCCCAGGGAAGACGTCCGAGTTTTAAATAATCAATCATTTGACATGCTGTGTATCTCTTTATTAGATGACTATTATACCAATTAATGTGCAAAAAGTATGAAAAAATGACACCGTAATTGCATTATTAGTGTATTTGATGCCCCTTCCTCCAGGCCTAACTATAACATAGGAGGGAACAAATGTATACAGTGTAATCCCATCATCATGTTTCATTTGAGACATAATTATAAAAAGAAAAAGAAAAAATCCAAATTACAAAATTTGTTTTTACCCCATATCCCCCCCCCCCCCCCCCCCCCCCCACACCCCCCATGCCCGCACCACCCACCCTGGGCCCCAGGGCAGACGGTCGAGTTTGCAAAATAAAAAAATCGTTTCATATGTTGTTCATCTTTTATAGACGATTACATATACCAAAGAGTATGGGAAACGTAACAAGTTATGTGCAAAAATATGAAAAAATTACAGTGTAATTGATTTTTTTGTTTATTTGACCTTTTGACCCGCCCTGAGGGCCCCTGGGCTCGGAGCCAAACATAGTAGTGCTCTTGCATGCCATCATCATATGGTGATGTCATACCCTAAGTTTGGTTGAATTCCGTTCAGCGGTTTAGGAGGACAGATGGACTGACGGACAAACGGAGGCGATTTTAATATACCCTGTTTTTTTTAAAAAACGTGGGTATAATAATGATACTGTCAGCATTACTTTGTTTTTCGCAAGCCGTTTGTTTCTCATACATTTTCAGTTGCAGTTCAATACCCTTGCTCACCATTTTCGCTAAAACATTGTTTAATCTTTTTGGTGCTATTGTAATGTTTTAGTGACAAGATCGATGTTTTCTATTTCAGCCCCAAATCCAATATCTCGAGAACCAAGTGTACATTTCAAGGAGGTTCAAGTGAAACAACTGGACAAAAATGCGTTATATAACATGCCTATTCAAGGATATTAAGGAAATATACACAATTGTTTAAGGAAATATACACAATTGTTTAAGGAAATATACACATATGTTTAAGGAAATATACACACTTTTAATTAACTGCCTGAATGACGATCATGCAAAGCTACTGTGGAAAATTAACTGCCTTAATGGTGTTCTCTTTGTTACATTATCATATTTAAATTGAACAATAGTTAGCTTGTGTATACATTATTACTAATATATGGTATTGATCTGCTCAACCGGAGTAATTAGTTGTATAATGCAGAAAATAAAAAGTGATTCAAATTTAGATGTCTATTAGGAATTAATTCCTGATTATTATGTTAATACAACAAATGGGATGTTTATTAACAAAAAATTTAAATGTATCTTTTGACATGAAATGTGGAACTGCATTCAGAAGATTTCATTCAAAAAAATACTGTTTAAAAGGTTACAGTTTGTAAGTCATGCATTTTGAGTAATATTACACAATTTGTCAACAGATAAATCAACATAAAACTAATAACAAAAAGGGCATACATGTTCTATATAATTTGTCTGTGGTGAAATTTTTTGCAGTTTTTGTAATCCCTGTGATCAGACTTAAACATGGACAAAGGAAGTTTATATATATTTATTTTTTTCAGTCCCCAATGTTGACCTATTTATTCTCTCCGTAATTAGGCATGTTGTGGGTTATATATAATTGATTGAAAGAGTTATTCCAAAGGTTGATATGCAGGAACTAGTATTTTATAAAGCTGTGGTGTTTTTTTGTTGTTTTAATATTTGAACACACATAACACACTATACAAGCAAGAGAACAGTTATAGTTTTGCTCTACACAGAAGATATGAAAGCATGTGTGCCCATACATCAGTGTTTCTTAATGTATTCAGAGAAAGTGTAACTGTCATTGTAGCATAGTCACTAAAATTCCCTTTGTATCTGCACAGGTGTAAATTGTTTATTTGAAAATAACACCTCAGAATGAATGGTGTACTGTAAGTTCCGATAACTGGTAGTTAGAGTACACCATTTATTCTGATAGTGCTATTTTCAATGCAGACGTGCTACAAAACAAATAGAGTATGGTCTTGTCTCGTTGGTTGATTTAAACACCGCGATGTACATCCAAAACTTGGTCATATGCATCCATACATGGGGAAGCATTAGAGGAGACATGTAATGTTGATATTAACTTGTTGCTAACCAAAATGAATACCGTTTTATATAATATGCCAAAAAAACTGAGAAATGTGTTTAAATCATGGATGTAATCATCAATTAGTTGTTTACTGTAGAATAGTTTTCTTCCTAGGAATTGTTACATTTAATTTCATGAATGATTTGAGTTTCACTTTTGTTTGTGTGTAAGTTTTATGTTTCGTATAAAATCAGTTATATGAAAGGACAAGAACACATACCAAAGTGTATTTATATGTTTATAAATATATGTATTATGGAATCGAAATGTCATAATTTGTTAATTTTATATTGTTTTTAAACTAAAAGCTCTCAAAAGAAGTGCCTTAGAATGGAACTCGAAGCATTAACAGTATTTTATGTCATTTCTATGGTTATGCTTTAGTGTTCACATCATGTTCTTACAGTTAGTGTTAATTGTTATTGGAAATATAAATAGTTACAGGAAGCTTACGCTTAATAATAGTTAAATTTATGTGTCCGTGTGTATATTTACTACTCCACCCATGTTATGTGGTAAACCCTGATGTGAGTGTTAAGTCTATATTTGTTAAATGCACGATTCTAACGCACTTAACAAAAATCCTGCAATCCTATTGGTTGACGTTCAAAAATGTTGCGACTATTAAATAATGCATAACAAGTCGCAAAATCAACCATGTGACATTAAACCGTCCAAAACATGCCGTCATCTACTTTAATTCAAAAGCGTTTGTGAGAAAAACTGTCAAAAACACTGAAATGATTTAGAAACGGGTTAACCAGTATTGAAATGTTGACTTCTACGACATTACATCAGTCGATTAACGGTCGCCAATCGTGTCTAACGGCAACCCTAACGCGTCGTCATTAAACAAAATTTGCAACCATTTAACGACTGATGTACTGCCGCAATATTCAAAATTTCAATACAGTTAACCCTATATTTTTTAAAAATATTGCCCTCTAATACTGAACTGAAATTCGTTAGCGGATTTCAGTGTTTTTGACAGTTGTTCTCACAAACGTTTTCAAATGAAACTAAATGACGGTTTAACGTCAAATGACTGGATTTGCGACGGGTTATGCAATAGTTAATAGGCGTAAATGTTTGAACGTCAACCAATCGGATTGCAAGATTTTAGTCAAGCGTGTAAGAAAACCCTTTATGATACATACTGATACTGAGTTATTCATGAATGTGTTTTATTTATCACAGGTAATGGTAAATATCATAATTTTTGTTATTGAAAAATGTACATTTTCAGTCAAGATAAGTATGCAATACAATTATTTAAACCACATGTGTTTGTGTGTACTTTATATTCAAAATGTCCGCAACTAGATATACGAGGGTCGTTTAATTTGATATGTCAGTTGCACCAGAAATTCCTTCGGCTGTTTTCAGATCAAAGGCATTTCTTCTAGAAATCACAATTTTCGCTACTTTATTTCATTTTAGTACTTATTTCATTTGTTCGTTTTGCTTGTACCAATAAAAACCAACTTCGATAAGTCCAAGAATCAGAATGATGCCGACCATCGTCATTATGGTACAGATACCGACTCACTCCAATTACTTTTGATGATGTACGTCTACCCGGTAAGCTGTCAAGGCGTTGCTCCATCTTATTTGTAGCCACTGCATGACTTGAAAGTGCCTACGACATCTTTCTGAATATAAATACTGGAATTTCTGATTCGCCTCCACAACTACTTGACTTGATATGGACTACAGTTCCCAGTTTGATTTTACCCAGCTCAAGATGGTGAATATCATTATCAAAATTTGCGTTTTACGTCTCGCAACACAGTTGTTTTGCACTGCTCTGCATATGTAGCAGGGTCTCAGGATCTCTGTGCAACTTATTGAATTTTATTAAATGGTTTTCTTTTTGAAATTTAATGTCTGTGCTCGAATTATCCAGCAAAAAACATGGGGTCGATCAATTTGCATTTTTTAATTTTTTTAATAAATGTCAATAATTTGTAGGAACCCTGTTGAATTTGACCATTTCACTTTCATTTTTAAATGATCACTAACCAGTATGTTTCAGATATGGGCTCATACACATTCAGTCATTTCCAAACCTGTATAATCATGAAAATGAGAAATCACAGCACTCCAACGCAATGGCACCGTAGATCTGCACTGTACCACCAGGGGTAAAAGTTTTCAGTATTAATACTGAATTCAGTATTTTTGAAATATTTCTCTTATATAATGTACTCCAAAAGTAACACTTTTAGTGAGAACCACCCTATTTCAGTATTTTGGAGTTTTCAAACTTTTACCCCTGTACCACAAACAAAGAGCAAATTAACTATACAATGAAAAATATAATGCACAACAGAAATAAGGAATAAAGGCATATGACGCTCACAAACACAAAAATAGTTGACATAGGGCTACTGCCTTTGAACGGTCAGTGGCTTAAAGACCGCGGGGGAGGGGGGGGGGGGGGGGGGGGGGGGGGGGGGCGTTAAACCAGGTTCTAGGGTGCACCAAACCTCACACTTACCCTACTGTCATCCCAATAAAACGGGACAGTGTAAATAATGAAATCCCTCCATGAACTATTCTCTAACCAACAAGGCAGCACTAATAGGCATATAAGTAAAACACAAAGATGCTCGTGTATATATAAATACAAAAAAAAAAATAGCCTAGAAAGCCACAAAGAAGGTACTCGATGACTTGGCAGAAGCCAGAGCAACAATAGAATAAACCATTGAGGGCACGACATTACAAGATTGCAGACAAACATCAAACGTCACCGTCCTTTTGGGCTTTAGGCAGACTTTTATATCTATATTTAGTAGACGTCATCATAGGGTCCACAGTATGTCCGGTCATCGCACAATTAAAGAGGAAAGTATAGTGGCGAACTGTAAATGGGTCCACCACCAACCATACAGTGCGTTGCAAAATGATAGGATCTTAACCTCTTTTGATAAACATTTTAACAAGTTTAACAAAGATAGTATGAAAGTGATCATGATCAAGGATCTGACGAAGTTTTTAAATAAATCAACATATATACGTCAAATTGTGAAACAAATATTACGATATTAAAGTCCTCACTTGAGTACAAGCTCTAGAAAAACCCCGAATAAGTTGAGGCACATATGATCCCATAAGATGTTGCACGAGGAACATCCAGAGCAATTAGGAAACGATGCACGTATATGTTATTGCAAAAGAAATATAAAAAACAACATAATTAGAAATACCCAGTATGTATCCAGAATTGTACTGAACAACCACAGCAGTTGCATCCCAAGAGAAAACTAATCTAGGGTACGACTGAAAAAATCGCGGGACAAATGTTCAGGCACCAACCTCCTCTTTCAGGCTGTGTGGCGGCCGTAAACAGTTGCCCGACTACAAGTCAGTAGTGTTATTACTTACTGTCCTTTGAGATCATCAAGCCCAATCTTCGTGGCTTTAAAAGTAGAATATCGCTTAAGCCGGTGCTAAGAGGCGTGAGAGCAGTTGCACTTTAAATTACCTCTCATGAATAGACTCAATAAAACCGAGTTTGCTACTTTCATCTCTTGTTTGTGTTTATTGCTTCAAAGGGATCCTCTTTCAGTATGTATTATCATTCACGCTAGCGTTTGTTGAGTGCTGTGTGACGGCCGTAAAAAGTTGCCCGACTACACATCTGTAGTGTTATTACTTACTGGTGCTTGAGATCATCAAGACCAATCCTTTGTGGCTTTAAAGGTAAAATATCGCTTAAGCCGGTGCTAGGAGGCGTGTGAGGTGTTGCACTTTAAATTACCTCTCGTGAACAGACTGAATAAAACCGAGTCTGCTACTTTTATCTCTTGTTTGTGTTTGTTGCTTCCAAGAGATCCCTTTTTCAGTATTTATTTCAAAAGGTGCAAACACGGGGTTCCACGAGGTTGTCCGGTCATTGCACAAGAAGTTGTTTCATTCCTGTCACATGGAACAAAAAAAAAAAGGAGAGAAAAAATGCACATTTTTAAGAATAAACAAGAACCGAATGACACAGTTATATTTGTTAAGCGTAAGTATGTTCCTACCGTTGCTCATAAGGGAAATAACAGTTTAGTGAGACATAAGGCTGTTATATTTGACGTTATAATCCACTAAGAAAAGACCAACAGGAAGAGTAGCATTCACACAATACAGTCACTCAAGCAAGTATTACAATGCAAAGGTGATACAAAAAGTACACCACAAACACATACAGTAAAAAAGCACATCGCAAATATATAAGGGTTGACAACAGGGGTACCGCATTGGAACGGTCAGTGGCAAAAGGGACCACCGGGGAGTTTAAACCGGTCCAAGGGTGCACCAAACCTCACTCTTACCCTGTCATCATCCATAAACAATAGGACAGTGTAAATAAAAATACTCCCCGCCGAGTTAACCCCTTACATTTGAGGAAGCGTAGATAGGTTAATAAGAAAAAAAAACACAGAAATGTTCATGTATATAATATATCAAAAATAAGTTAAACCTAAGAAGCTAATCTGATATGTTCTCGATGACTTGTCTGAAGTCAGAGCATCAAGGAGAAATTCGTTAAGGGCACCACTCTTAGGTTGGCACTATAAGCCAATACATTACCTTAAACGCACTTTTCTTCCCGAAATGAAACTAAGCAGTTTGAAAATGGTTTGGTTCGTGTCTAATATGCTGGCATTTGCTATTTTTATAATCATTATTTTCCATTGTATGAACGTATAATCTAATAAAATTATTTAATTTTGTAAATATTTTTTTAAGATTGAAACCAACGACAGATAACTTCTATACGCCTCCATGCGTTCATGAATGATTCATGCAGAGGGAACACGGTCTCTTCCTTTGTTTAGTACACATTCTAGCGGTCATACATTAGTATAGACAGGCCGGTGAGTGAGGTTACACGTGTGTTAGGTTCACAGCCCCACTTGCTGCATGACCTCTATTCTCAAAAGGCGGAGCGAACATTTAAATAAAACATGTTTAAACATAAGAGCCAACGCACAGTGTATTGTCATCTGCTTGGACGAATTGAGCTTTCACGTTCTAGTTGACACAATCACCCCATTAGAGTAAGTTGTAATTATAAAATGATAACATTTGATATGGGCAAGTTTACGAAACACAAACTTATTTCCGTTACCCCAAACCCTGTATTCTCCGACTCGTAATGACGATTTGAAGTCATCTGTTCCGCAAATTCAAATTAGGCCATAAAACAAGGTACGCTTTTTTGTCGGCGTTACATGTCTTGTTACCCTCAATATACGTTTGCGTTTTATTGTTGATCTAGTATTCTTGTTGCTTGAATGGAAACCATTCTATGACCATTATATGAATGAAACAATATAGTTCATGGAAAATAATGCTATATATTTACATCTATATATATATATAGTTAAGTTAGTGTTTATTGGCTCATGAACATATTGTTAAAGTTATATAAAAACCCTCACAAAGAGACAAGCCATTACCATATCTCCTCCCTCTTCTTCTGGGAGCGGCTTTATATAACACTAATACATTTTTATCCGTTAAATATGCCTGTATACATAATACTTTACATGGTATTCTTCACCAGTCGTGCTTGTGTACTTAAGTATGCCACCCATGTGCGTTACAATTGGAGTATATCATCGCTTTTCTTTTTCAGAGCAGAGAAACTGTTTTATTTGGTCACTCGAGGTTAAAGTAAACATATCGTGGACTGGATGCGATTTTGAAGCATAGTGTGTGTCAATTTATATACATGTATACTGATCCAAAGTTATAACCTTTTCACCTATATAACTTATTTGATGGATACTTATGATAGGGAAACAAATACAGGTGCGATTGTCTGCTTGAATTTGTGCTTGAATTAATGTTTAATCACTTTCTGAATCGTGTTTCATGTTAAAGTGACACTTAATTTTCAATATTTTATTTGTTCTTTATTCATTCGAAATCAGTCCTAAAATTCACTAGTGTTTCTTTCATGTTTATAGTGAGCCAAACACCCTTAAGTAAGAGTACTGAAATGAGTCAGACGGCTAGATAAATGTATTGCGTCTTGTTATACCATATTTTATGAAATTTATCTTTCATTTCTAAACTGAAAGTAAAACATTTTGAACATTAAACTTTTGTTTAGAAATCAATATGGAAATATATCCATGTTGCTTTATAAATTTGGTTCAGTATATATATGCTATTTACTAACTTTATCAATGCCATGAATATGTTGCACACTAATGTATATACTAATAGACGAAAACGGTGGCACCACTTACTAAGTGTCTGTATTGAATTGTCACTTTTTACCGTCAGACATACTCAGTATTTTCCACTGCAATACTCAACACTATCGGTATATAATAAAGGTAATTCAAACTTGCTGAATACATTTTATTTATACTTTTCCAGAACATTGTAAACTGAGCGTTTTCAAAGGGTATATCACAGTTCGTTTAGAATACTTCACATGAATTGTCCCCGAGTTTTGAATTATAATATTTTGGTATTAAATTCGTTATCAAATGACACTTGACGTCGTCGATATAAAGACAAACTTCCCTGACGCCTAGATAATTATTGATTTTGTTTTAAACAAACAGGATTTGATTTGATATGACAAAACCAAACAATTAATATGTAACCATATTTGAAGAAAACTGACACGTTTTTCCGCGCTCTTGTCAGGAAAAGATACTCGATTATGTTCTCGAATCTTTCGAGAGCCAAACAAATATTTCATTAACACAAAATATAGATCTGAAAATCGAACAGGAAACGTAACATTCAAGGATGACAGTCAACCACAAACACAGAGAAACAAAGAACAACTATATATGAAAATGAATAAAAGGCAAAATAAGACATCACAAACACACAAGGGTTGACAATAGGGCTACCGCCTTGGAACTGTCAGTGGCAAAAAATGCCGCTGGGGGTTTAAACCAGGTTCTAGGGTGCACCAAACCTCACACGTACCGTACTGCCATCCCAATAAAACGGGACAGTGTAAATAAAGAAATCCCCGCCATGAACTGTTCTCTAACCAACAAGGCACCATTAATAGGCAATATAAGTAAAACACAAAGATGCCCGTGTATATATAAATACAAAAACACAATAGCCTAGAAAGCCACAAAGAAGGTACTCAGTGACTTTGCAGAAGCCAGAACAACAAGAGAACAAACCATTGAGGGCACGACAAGACAAGATTGCAGACAAACATCAAACGTCACCGTCCGTTTGGGCTTTAGGTTGACGTCATCATAGGGTCCACAGTATGTACGATCATCGCACAATTAAAGAGGAAAGCATAGTGGCGAACTGTAAATGGGTCCACTACCAAGCATGCAGTGCGTTGCAAAATGATCAGTGATAACCTCTTTTGATAAACCTTTTAACAAGTTTAACAAAGATAGTATGAAAGTGATCATGACCAAGGATCTTACGAAGTTTGTAAATCACGTCACGTTTATAGTCAGGTTGTGATAGTCCTTGTTGCAGAAGAGTTCCTAAATTACTTTTATATTTTGAAAGAAGATCAGGGTTACGATAGAAACGTTTTGCAAAGGTTTACGAAGTTTATGGTAACGGTAGCCCTGATGGAGTAGTTATTTAGTTATACAAAGATTACGAATATTAAAGTCCTCAACTCGAGCCAATGTTGATACGCACTTTCATGTAAACAAATCACTTATTAAAGCTACACGACAGTTTAACTATGCTTCCTTATTAAAAAAGACTGTTTCCCTTTTAATAAAAAACCTTATCAGCAGCAGTGGAAACTAGCAACACGAGAATGTAAAGACACTTTTAAGCATGTTTCTGACAAATCTACTTTGACGCATGCAGGCACAATATAAATAGCGACTGACTAAATTAAATATTTGGCGAAAGATATTTTTATTCACGAATCAATACTGAGTCAACTTAATTTGTGTTAAATCCGGAATAAGTATACAGATGTTCTTAGAATTTACCCTTTCAAATGGCACCGATCAACACAACCACCTTTGACCTATAGTGTAATATAGTATGTAATATAGTATACTGTTAATACGAACAACTTGACAGTTTAAAGCTATGTTTAAGCTTGATTTTGACAGCTGCTGCCGTCTGTTTTAATTATAAATCGGTAATATTAAATAAATATACTCGGTAAAATCAGTGGACCAGGGTTTACTATTGATGTTAAAATATGAAATAGGTGTCGTTACGTAGTGTTATAATGCATACAACATTTGTGAAAGATACATTTGTGTTATCTTAAAAGCCGAAAACGTTATTAAACCAGAGAGAAAAAACTGACACAGAAATAATACCGTAAATGACCTATGGGTCAGTGTTCAAATCGAGCAACTGTTTTAAAATTTATGATGAAAACTGGTTGAAAACATATTTATGTCATAATACTCTTTTACGAGTATGGATTGTTCCAGATAGATCATTCCAAATCGATGTATAACTGGTTTAATTGGAACCGAGGCTCTGCCAATGCTACGAATAAATCAATACATGTAATACCGAGGGTTGGAATTTCCTAATGTGACCACACATTTGATTAATTTTCTTGCATACGAATGACATATTTTTGAGCCAGGCGAAATGATGTTTCTGAGAATAGTGACTGATGACATCTTTTGATTATTCCCACAGCCTGTTAAATATTTTCTGCAACCTTGAGTATAACAAGAATGTTCAGCACCTGTGTAAAAGGAGTATATATTATCTGATGCAAGAAAAACATTATGTGCACTTCCTTTTAAGTTATGAACAGACATTGCTAACAACTTGTCGATACACTTCTTCTACTTCAATTACAAAATGCAATCTCGTACTCAATTCTTGCATTAGCCACTATAACAACGCTAAAGGTAACAATTCCGCTAAAAGTAATAAGAAGCGCCGCTAAAGGTAACTAATTCAACGCTAAAGGTAACAACCTCCGCTAAAGGTAACAATTACCTTCAACAGCGCTTACGCCACAGATGCCACAGTAACTCAAAACAACCCGTTTACTCAATTTGCATTGAAACTAGATGTTGAAAAAAGGTTGTTACCTTTAGCGTTAGCCTTGTTACCTTTAGCGGAAGAGATAATTGTTACCTTTAGCCTTTAGCGGCGGTTGTTACCTTTAGCGGAATTGTTACCTTAGCGTTGTTACATCCACAACTATTAGTGGCTGATAAGATTTTTGTAGTACATATATCGCATCATTACTTTTTCAATCTTATTGAATCTTTGCTTCATATTAGATATTTTACAATACAATATTCGTATAGTTATGGCTGCCCATTTCCATTGTTTAACTTTGTTGACTGATTTAAACTGTGATATGCGATTTCATCTTTCCATTTGTACCAAAGTTCAACACTTTCTTTTCTACTATGGTTAATAATATTTATCCTAAAGAACTTCAACTTAACAAAGCTAATATTTCTGATATAAACGGTTCTTTTCTCGATTTACATCTCTCTATTGAACATGGTGAAATAATAATCAACATCTATGACAAGAGAGATGATTTTAATTTTGATATTGTTAAATATCGCCATTTAGATTGGAATGTTCTGGGAACAACTTCTTATGGGGTCTATATTTCTCAACTTAATCGTTTTTCTAGAGCTTGTACTCGAACTGAGGACTTTAATATTCGTAATATTTGTATAACTAAAAAGCTACGCCAACAATGCTACCGTTACCACAAACTTCGTAAAACCTTTGCAAAGTTTTTTTTATCGTAACCCTGATTTTTTTTCCAAATATAAAAGTAATTTACGGGTTTCCTGACCGCTTTACAAATTTAATCAGGAAGTTCGTCAGAAAAGGATAGAAGCCTTTGGTTTTACAGCGCACTGCATGTTTAGTGATTGACCCCTCTACAGTCAGTCATTACGCTTCACTTTTCACTTGTGCGATGACTGGACTACCTCTTGGCACTCTATGATTGTACCTACTGAAACCCCAACTAAGGGAGGTGGGTGCATGAGCTTTCATCCCTCGGGTTTTCTGGTCGTACCCTAGATTGGTTTTCTCTTTAGCTGCAACTACTATGGTTGTTCAGTACGATTCTGAATACATCCTGAGATGTTTATTATTTTGTATGTGTTTCTTTAGTTAGTTTCTGTGGATGTGGACTTTATTGTTAGAGAATTCCTTTTGATGGGATGTAGTTCTTTTACACTGTCTTGTCTATTCGGGCGCTGAAGACAGGATAATAGCGAGGATTGCGCGCATATAAAATCGATTCAAGCTAACCAGTAGGCCTTATTGCCTACTGACCATTCCAAGTCGGTAACCCTGTCTTCACCACCCTTTCTGTTGTTTTTTTGTCTCTTTCATTGTATTATCAAGTCCTTGTTTGCAGTACAGTGCGGACCTACGATGTCATTGCGTTCGGACTCTGTGGTTTCTATAGGACCCTATATCTCATTTTAACAACTCTTCTGCGACATGGACTATCACAATCTGACTTCTCTGGCGATGTGATTTACAAACTTCGTAAGATCCTTGGTCATGATCACTTTCATACTATCTTTGTTAAACGTGTTAAAAGGTCTATCAAAAGAGGTTACGACCCTATCATTTTGCAACGCAATGTATACTTGGTGGTGGATCTATTTACAGTTCGCCACTATGCATTCCTCTTTAAATGTGCGATGACAGGACAGGCTGTGGACCCTGTGATGACGTCTACCTAAAGCCCAAAAGGACGGTGACGTTTGATGTTTGCCTGCAACCTTGTCTTGTCGCGCCCTCAATAGTTTATTCTCTTGTTGCTCTGGGTTCTGCCAATTCACTGAGAACCTTCTTTGTGGCTTTCTAGGCTATTTTTTTTATGTATTTGTATATACACGAGCATCTTTGTGTTTTACTTATATTGCCTATTAATGCTGCCTTGCTGGATAGAGAATAGTTCATGGCGGGAATTTCTTTATTTACAATGTCCCGTTTTATTGGGTTGACAGTAGGGTAAGTGTGAGGTTTGGTGCACCCTAGAACCTGGTTTAAACCCCACAGCGGCATTCTTTGCCACTGGCCGTTTCAAGGCGGTAGCCCTATTGTCAACCCTTATGTTTGTGATGTCTTATTTTGCCTTTTATTTATTTTTATATATATAGTTGTTCTTTGTTTCTGTGTGTGTTTGTGGTTGACTGTCGTCCTTGAATGCTACTTTTTCTGTTCGATTTTTATATCTATATTTAAGTATTCTTTGTTACTGTTTATGATAAACAACTGCATAATGGTGGCCTTCATCCACCCCTCTTTTATTTACAATCAGTGATGGTTATATACATGACAACACTAACATTTGCACACTGTTTTATTCACACTATTACAACCAAAGACAGACAGGATAATTTTAATATAATTATATAATTATTTCATACTGTAAAATACGTCAATAAACAAGGATAAACAATAACGAACAATACTTACTGTCAATGTAAAAGATACTTATCGTCGAAGTATTAACATGTCATGATTTATAGTTATTCTAACAATATTAAAACTATAATCAACGCCTAAATCAGTGTGTCACCACAAACGACCCCAACAAGTATCTAACATGATTTGGAAAATGTACTTATTTTTTTTTATAAATATGAACATACCACTGCTAACAGATATAGCCTTAACATTTTATAAGTACAGTATCCTTTATGGAACATGATATTATCAAGACTCTAGCAAACATGGAATTATATAAACACTACCACTTTCAATGGGAAAACAACCTTAAGAGGCGCATAAGCCTGCTCTATTGCCATAATTATATACATGAGTTTGTGCACAGGCATAAATGGATCTAAAATGGATCGTTTAAGGAATGTTTTGAAAGTGTCCCAAATCGGGAGGGACAATCGATAATAAACATACATGTACAAACTACACTAATTGTCTTCAAAACTGACATATAATGATCGTTCTATAAATATTCGAAAAAAGTGTCTAAACGCAGAACGGCCATTTTAATAGAACATAGAAACAAATCTCGTTGTCTCTTATCTTGATGAAATAATGGATCGTTCTTGGAAATTGTCTAAACGCAGAATGGACATTTTAACAAAACATACAAACACCATTCTTTGTCTCCAATCTTGATCAGATAATGGATCGTTCTTGGAAATTGTCTTAACGCAGGAGGGATTTCTATTTTACAGAAAATACACACGACACTACTAATTTCCAAATTGCATCGTTCTAGGAATATTTGGCAATTGTCTAAGGGTCACTTCTACATAACATACACACGACACATTTACAGCGATTCTTCTGTTTACTTTTGTGGGTTTTTACATTTTTATTATTAGAATTATTTTTAATTGTACCTACATAAATTCATTCTCATTGTGAAGTCACGGAGCTAGACAACCGGGGCTTGGAACCGAGACCATCGGACTATCGTTACGACGCTCTACTGATCGAGCTAACCGGCCGGACAATGCTACATCAATATACCTGTTTGAAATCTACGAACCGTGACATAGATTACCTTTTGAACTTTACACATAGTCTTGATATTATTTATATACTGAACAAAATAACTTTAGCACATACAATGCATGTTACTTACATCGACAAAGGTAAGAAGTCGTACATGTTCGGGGTCAATGATAAAACAACATAAATATGACAATTAATATTATTATACCTCACATAAGACGCCCATGCTAAATCCCCATATACAAAAATGTGTAATTTCTTACTATCTCACGCGCGGTTGATAGTACAGGGAGATAGTAAATCGCAGGGTGATAGTAAAAAAAGTATCACATGCGCAGCTTTGATGCGCGCTGTTTCGGTGACGTCATCGGCTCAGTACGGTGAAATTGCTATTTTTAACTCATCATAACTTCAAAAGTACTTGACCGATTTCAATAAACTACCACTCAATTTCTTAGTTACGTTATTTCCGATCCAACGATATAACATTCATAGCAACATTTAGAAAAAAATTGTATTTTTCAAAAAAGGAATCTGGCAAAGTGAAATCGGTACTGAAAATAAATCTTGTTTTTGTCCGAGGGGATTTCGGTATAATACATGCTACAAAGTCATTTGTAAACAAAGTCGGAAATACGGCAAATATGTTGGAACATACTTTTATTGGTTACTTTTATAAGTTATCGAAAATCGTGTTCATTTCAATGAAAAAGAGAGGCAATTCTAAAATTACGAAATTTGGAACGTTTTTGTTCGTGAATAATGATCTTTGGTGAACACATTTTATTGTTTTTTAAACAATGAGACGATGGACAATTCTTGTCAATGCCAAACATTAAATTTGTTTACGGATATTGAAAGATAATACATTATGTTATCATCCTATCACACATAGTTTTAAACTGGTATATTTTCTCTTTCAAGTAGATGCATCGCATGACATGTACAACGGTATATAGAGGAGAAAGCATACATAATGACTCTCCATGCAGTCTATACAACTAGTATATACAGCACGTGATTTCCAAGCTTCAATATTTTATCGTTTGTTCCATTCCATTTCCTCAAACTGTTGTGTTCGAAATTTTCTGTCCTCGCCGAACAACTCTCATCTTCTTCTTCAGGTTATTTTTAATGTTCTTCTTCAGGTTCTTTTTAATGTTCTTTTTAAGGTTCTTTTTTGATACACGTTTAATCTTGCTTGCCACCTCTTTCTTTCTGAATATGTCAGTCCAAAAGTGTATTAATCTGGGTAGATCACATATGACAATAACGGTGACGACGGCCGCGAGAACAAATATTCCACACTGTCCAATAGTCATAGCAGATCGTCGACCGTCCCAGATACTTTTACGCTGGCGTCGTGCTCGCCCCGTGTTCTTGGCATCTATCGTCATTTCTTCAATCATTTTGACAAATACAGGGTCATTCAAAATGTCGCTTATATTGGCCGCTCTGCTACAAATGCTTTGTCTAGCTTTAGAGCAGTTACCAATATGAATACTGTTGCCATCTGCTGTATTCACCATTAGCAAAACACACAGTGGTCGCCGGACTACCACTGAAAATACATATACTTGCACATGATAAAACGTGGCAGTAGTTCAATATAAGCATATATGTAATTCCATGTACTTGTATGTGTTACTACATGTACATTGTATTTGTTAAGCAATAAAACATGCATGCATTGGTTATAGGATAATACATGTAATAATATATGTATAATTATATATTTAATGTATATACGAAATTGTATATGCAAATACACGAGTTGCTATATGCTAATATGCTTTGTATAGTACGATAATATGTAATTATATATTTAGAAAATGTTTTGTATATATTAATACATGCAATTGTATATGTAAATTCATGTATTTATATATATTTAAATATGTAATGAAATATGTAAATAAATGTATTGGAATATGTTACTAGTTAAAGTTCTAATTGTATCCTTACTTATATACAGAGTACATTGTGTTTCTTTAGTATACAACATATACTACATAAAATTTAGTAATTCAATTTAAGTGATATTATTAAAACTTTATCGGCTTGGTTTGCAGAGTTGTGTAAACATTTCGATATTGTGTCATCTTACTAACTCCTCGGGGCGCTTGTTTCAGCCAAAAATATTTTGGAATGTTCAGACAAAATACAGGAATTTCCTTAATAAGTTGTGTATCAGTGAAACAGACATTAGTAGTGTTAAATAAAAATACCCACTTTTGAAAAGCAGTTGAGAAATAAAAAAATCACATTCGAAAGGTGTTTTTGTTAGGGCTTTTTCAATGCAAAACTCTGCTGCAACAAAAATTAGTTTTTTTCTTCAGAATTTGTATCCAAAAATGGTTTTAATGTGTTTGATAAACATAAATTGAGATACTCTGGAACTTTTGTAGAATATATTGAGGTTAACTGAAGTTATTTGAGATTATTAAATTTCTGCTGTCCCAGCAATAAGGAAATTACATGCCGAAAAGACCCACCAAAAATCATTTTGGCTGTAAAATATGTATTTTTCGACAGTTTTTCAAAACAAAGGTATGTCTATTTACCACTAAATATTCCAATTGTAATGATATTTAATTTATGTACGTAATATTAAGATTGTCATTTAAAAAAAAAAAACATTGGCTGAAACAAACGCCCCGAACAAAAGTCCGGATAATAACAAATACATCAGAGTTTGATATTCAAAATATTTTTGAATACGTTTTATTTTATCATCGAGCATGACGTTGTTAGAACACTTTTGTAATTAGACATTGCAACACTTTATATATCATGCAAACACTATAAACATTTTATCAACAACAACGGCTTATACGCATGGTCATCTTTGCAGAACAATGTTGTTAGGCATGCTAATATGCTGGATTTGAATGACGCATATGAACTAAGAATTATAACAATGAATAGTATCAAACAAAGCTAAAATACATATATAAAATGCAATAAAATAATAAAGCAGGGTTGTTAGGCATGTAACATATTGGACTGTATGTGCAGAGGCACCAATGATGCATTTGAACTCAGAAAATAATGCAGAATACATGTCTCCTACCCAGTATGATGCGCCGTGTACCAGTCTGACTGTGAAATACGTGTTAAAGTTGCTTTTAGTAATTGAATACATAATGAAACTGTAGACTTAAGGGTAATCAAACTAATTAATGCCTGTCAGTTTGTAACATATTCTTAGATTATCATTATGTATCAGGTAATAAAAAATAATAGATATGAAGGAGATTAACAAGAGGTTTAAGCTACCCAGTTGAATACACACCTTGTATATTGAATCAGGTATAGATATATAGTGAGTTAAACTCTTTACGCCTAACCACCTACTCCCTTTATATATATTTACGGCTTATAATACATGACTTGAATCTTATTATTTAACGAAATGCAGATTGTTAAAAAAGATACAATTATTTCAAATGGTTACAATAACGATATGTTTACACATGGTTATACTACAAAAGAGTATGACCTTTGGAAACGGCCGAGCACGATAAATACGAAATATTGCAGTCTCGGTTTGATTGAGACTGTTCATGAACGGTAGTGAAATATGCTTGTTACCGTTCACGTCCCCTAGCCCCGGTTGAGCAGAACTCAATATTCATAAAATGAACAGTACAGAATGTTAACCATCGCGAAGATGGCATGCATATGGCGGTGGACATACTAAATTTAATGACATAATTCCATGTCCAGAGGCGTATGGTCACAGTATCTAACACAATTATATGCACCGAAGAGCGAAATAAACAAGATGGAATTTAGTTGGGGGCAGCGGTCATGAAGCCTGCGCATCACAAGTAATAGTCAAAAGACTACTCAAATATGTGACGTATGCTTGTTGTTTAAATCGTTTTATAATTAAAGTGGGACGCGGTGGCCCGGTGGATAAGACGTTCGACTATGAATCCCAGGAGATCACAGGTTCTAGCCATACTGGCGATATTGATTTTTTTCAACAAAATGGTGGGCTACACATCCTGTAACTACGACCGTGGAATGAAGACGTAACTCGGGCGGTCTTATGTATCGGAGTCTATCCTTTGAGCGCGCTAAATAACCATATGGATCGCTTCAATACTAAGCGTAGGGCAGAGTTCCTGGGCTCCTATGTATACTTCCTCTTCTTCTGGGGTGGATGGAAATAAAATTGTGTTGACGAGCATTTTAACAGCAATTCAATTTTATATAATTACTTTTATTCTTCTTTATTTGTTAGTGTATGACTTGGATAGATAATGATGGTAGAAGAATACATCATTCCATTCAGGTTAAAAATACCCAGGCACTAATGTGTTGGATTTATGCGCAATCTCTATGGAAAAAGGAAACTTTGCGGAACCGTAATATACTATAGTGGAGTTATAAACAATGCCTGTGATGTGTCTCATAATCCGACAGTTGGCCTCCAAATGCCGTCCTTTAGAAACATGAAATTATTTGTCAGTAAACCCATTTGGAAATCTGTGTAACGAATTTATCACCATTTCTGAGTGATTTCCGAGCGTTATTGATAGATACAATCGTAATTATAGTAAACGAAAGTTATTTCCTTTAGATTGTATTACAATGTAAACTGTTCTGCGACTCGGGTTGGCGGGCGTTCTTCGGCTTGAGGAAAGATAGACGAAACATTAGATTATATCAAATAAAAGTTGCATTCTGACATACTTCTTTTACAAACGGTATGACTGATATTGCAAGTTTAATTTAACTGTTCAAACACGAATAGTTGAATGGACGAACATGTAAATATGCCATCTGTTTTCGCGAATGATCAACTATTGAAAATTAATAAATAAAACCAGGGTGTGAACCCTGATAAAATTCATGAATTTATAGAATTCATAGAAAAATAAATTTGAATGAGGAGTTTCTTCTAGCTGTTTACCATGTTGATTTCATTTCTCAGTAGGCTTTCTAATAACCTGTCTGCGGCGGGTAAGATGGTCTGGTACACCGTGGCTTTTTACCAGTCAAAATCGGAGGATTCTTAAGAAACTGTGATACAGATACATACCTCCCACCCAGTATGTTGAGCCGTCTTTTAGACTGAGTGTGTTAGACAGCTTAAGATACTGTGGTGGATTTGTAAACGACACCAGCGACGCATTTAAACTCCGACAGTGCCCTTGTGCGGTGGTGTAGTTTGAACTGTTGGTATTTACGTGAAATTCACGCCGGTACGTTGCTATCCAACCTAATATTGTTAAATATAAAATATTTAGTTATTGCATGTAAAACATATATGTATTTTTATATAGGTATGCGCTATATTAATTCATCTAGGCTCAAACTTTCATGATAAAGAATATGAATGTTTCAAATGATTTAGTGTACATGCACGTTATTTTCACAAACCTAATACAACCAGGACACGATTGAATGCAGGGAATGTTACTAATACCTCTAGTGTCCTTGTACCCTTTAAATCTATGCACGCTATTCATTTTTACTGTACTCAGCGAATATGATGGAAATATGAGACTTGCTGTGTGTTCTGTAAACATTCTGTAAATTATCATCAATATATTTGGACCATAGCCCACCATTTTGTTGAAGAAAAAAACTTTTGCTAAAATGATATTTCAAGTCAGTAAAAAAAGTATGTTTACTGCTCAACTTTTTTTTAAAACTTGTATTTGGCATGGTAGTATGACATTACTTTCGAAACAAGTAAAAGTACATATAGGTCACCGGGCTTCTAATGAATATATATTATTATTTTGACATTTTCACTATAAAATACTAAACGTTTATTTTTACATAATGGCCGAATATAAAAATAGCTCAGTGTATACTTTTATATACATATTTCAATATTTAAAAACAAAATTCTTTATCTTCTATAACAAAATGATAAATTCTACTCAAAGCTACCCATAACCCCTATTTTCTTGATAACCAAAAGTGGCAACAAATAATGAAAAACAATACAAATCCTTCAACTTTGACAGGTTACTATCTTAAATCCTGCATTATATCCATATCTACTAGACTGCAAAAAATGAAAAGATTCTGACTTGAAATTGTCAAAACTTGCCAAATCAACATCCTTAAGCAGTGTTATTATCATTTTTATCATAATTTCGTAATGCGTAATATTTCATTGTCGGGGAGGGTTATCCCAAACTGTGTGATGTTATTTGTACTCACTATCGTGATCGAACTCCAGATGGGACATTCCAAGATGGCGGAACAAAAAAAAACCCACGGAGGTAGGTGTTATCTTTCATTGCTTAAACTATCTACATTTTACTACAAGGAAACAGCTTGTATAGATATGAAAATACTGAAAAATGCATGGCCTAGCCTGACAAGCATACATAATGCATAATACTATGCAATTGAAAGTAGAACATTCCAGATATGCTACATAATACTAAAATTAAAAAATAAAATAATGACAACAGTTGAATATGAAAATTTACTAGTTATGTATAAAGCGTGGCTATGTCGTTACCCTCAGTGTTCCACTATTTGCATCAACACAGCTAGGAATCATTGTAGTTCACACTCAGATATACTATTGTTCCGGGAGTTTGTTTCAGCCAAAGGTTTTTCCACATTAACCTGAGCAATATTAAAGACCCTATCCCGCTATTGGCATTTGTTGATTTACATATAGTTTATATTACTACCAGATCATCCCTTATTTTTTAATATTTTTATCTTTATATATTTACATAAATTTTTAATTACTACTTAATTTCTTCATCTTTCGTCGGATTTTGCGCACAATATGACCTATTTATGTGTCGACGTGTCGTAAAACACCATTCATTCATTCATTCGTTCGTTCGTTCGTTCGTTCGTTCGTTCATTCATTCATTCATTCATTCATTCATTCATTCATTCATTCATTCATTCTATCCCGCTATTAATTAACATGCACATTTTACAACATATGTACACCATTTATAAACATACTGACGACGAGTTACGGATTTGTTCAGATGATTGATTGATTGAATTGGATTTTGTAGTCGCACCAACAGCTAAGGTCATATGGCGACTTTCCAGCTTCCTTTGGTGGAGGAAGACCCCAGGTGCCCCTCCGGGCAATTTACGTGCACGGGCGGGCACCTGGGTAGAACCACCGACGTTCCGCAAGCCAGCTGGATAGCTTCCTCACATCATCGAACCTACAGCGTTGAGGGGCAAGTGATTTCAAGTCAGAGACGTTATTGTTCAGATGAAAGCAACTACAACATGCATAGGAAGACTATTATTGAGCAACTTCAGAAAAGGGGTCATAACGGAAGGTATGTTGAAAACGAACTTAAGAAAGTAGATGCAAAACAAAGAGCCGACTTACTTGCATATAATGGAGAGAAACGAGCAGGTTCACGTGTTCCTTTTGTAATTACGTTTTCCAGAGCACTACCTGATGTAAGACGCATATTAAGAAACATCTACCAACTCTGCATATTTCTGACAGAATGAAAAAGATATATCCAGAAACGTCCATCCGAGCTTACAGAAGAGATACACACCTGCAAGACATCCTGGTGCACAAAAAACACAATCAGTTTTTCAACAAACCACGTGGATGTAAACCATATGGAAAGAATTGCGCAGTATGTCCATATGTGATGAAGTCAGACACGTTCAGTGCGCATAATGGAAAAACATATACGGTAAGGAACAACATCAACTGTAAATCAACAAAATTAATGTGGTTTTTGCCATTTATTGTCACAAATGTGCGTAGTTTGTTTATGTAGGAGAAACCGGGGACAGGCTGTACCAAAGGCAACTGCTGAGTTTATCGAGGATTAGAACTGGGTACGACGATACGGTAGCAAACCACTTTAGAGCAGACGGGCACAACATTGCCGACTTCTGTATTATGGGTCTAGAGACACTTTACGGTGATGATACATACTGAAAAACCAAAATGGCACTATGGAAAAAGAAACTTCGGACATTTAAGCAGTATGGACTGAACACAAAAGAGTGACGTTAGAATTTGCGCCAAAACACGACGTCATTTCTGTGACGTTATGTCGTTTCCGTTAAATTGTATATAAAATAAACGCCATGAAGAAGGTGAAAAACAACGGAAAGCTTGCGGCAAAATAAAATAGGTTTTGAGAATTTTTACATATTTTGATAATCCAAACTCCATAGACGTCATATAAACGGCTTTAACCAGACAGACCAAACCCCCAAACTGGAGCGTCGTCATAAGTCTTAAGTCATAAGTGTTCCCCACTACGCTTCCGTAATTTCTCAACCGATTTTGAAAAGTAATTGTATTTTTATTTACCACTAAAAAATTATGTTTCACTGATATACAACTTATTCAGGTACTAGTTTAATTTCGAAAGTGAAAGTGAAACATATTTGGATGAAACAAGCGCCCCAGACAGTAAGACAGTAAGCTATTGAGATATGTGTCATATTTGTAGTCTCTTATGAGCGGTCTGTTTTATCTGGTGACTTAAGTTGCCTCGAGTAAGATCCTTTTTGCCCAGTTTTGTTTATAGCCATACAAGGTAAAAGTTCATTACTAAAGTAAATTGATCTGGAGCTGTCTACCACGCGTTTTGTACAGGTAAAGTTAAGTCAAAATAGTGGACACTAATCAGTGTGTGTGTACGTGTGCGCCATTGACACATGTTTCATAGTGTATATACCTATGTCGGTAGCATCTTTAGTATAATTGCTTGTAGAACTTGCGGTCTGTACGGTGGCAGATCCTGTTGTCGATATGCTGGAAGAAACTGAATTGGTCGATGTAGTTGTCCGTGATGTAGTCGATGTAGTTGCCTGTGATATAGTCGGTGTAGTTGTCGGTACAGTTGTGTGTGAAGCGGTCGGTGTAATAGATGGTGTAGAAGATGGTGCGGTATACGGTGTAGTAGATGGTGTTGTTTCCGTTTGGGTTGTCGTAGTAGTCGTCGGTGAAGTCGTCGGTTTAGTGGTTGTCGTAGTTGTCGGTGTTGTGGTTGTCGTAGTTGTCGATGTTGTGGTTGATGCCAAAGTAGTTGTCTCTGAAATATGTAACAATGGTTCATTTAAAAGTTATAACATATAATATGGAAATATAGTATTTTTTTATGAATACATATATATATACTGTTTACGTAATGTTACGGTTTAAAGCCAATCATACATGCACAGTATTTTCTTCACTGGTAGTAATGCCTGTGACAAAATGAGTTAACAACCAAAAAGTGATTTTTTCAACTTATTTCAACGTATTAAGATTGTAGACACTTTCATCAATAACTCCAAGGTTAGCTTGAATAACAGAACAAAATCTCGATTTCTTAAAACAATAAGTCACAATCCAGTAAAAATGCAGTCTTTAAACAACTGTCAAAATAGTTTTATTTGAAAAAGAAACCTATCTCTAGCAAACATGTAAATATAGATATAAAAATCGAACAGGAAAAGCAGCATTCAAGGACGACAGTTTGCTTAAGTAGATTATTTACTCTTCCAAAAGTAGATTATTTACTCTTCCAAAACTGCATGTAGTTCCTCTTAAGTAATCATCTTATGTCACTTGCAAATATTGGCTATATAGACATTGTTATGGATTTAAAATAATGAATTGCAAATGAAATATAACTATTTGGTTTAAACATTTTTTTTTTAATTCCCATGCGTTTTGCACCCATATGAGTAATACAAACAGTAGAAGGACAAATATTATTAATATATAAAGAGCGACTCATTTTTAGTCTAATTGTAAATGAAACAAATAATAATAGGTTAGCAAAACTTATTTGCTTTTATATTTTTCGTCAAAACAAATATATCAGACAGAAATGACTCCATAAACCAATCTTGATAAAAAAATAATATTTTTTTATTTTACTATTTTTTTTTATGCCAAATTATCGTTCTTACAGCCAAAATTATCTGCGAAAAGTTATTTATAATGTGTGATTTAATTTAAACAATATTTTATTCAAGTACTGAATGGGATTGGACAACAGGCAATGCCTATGTAAGACCTATCCCGTATCAAGGTACATATAAACAATACATTAATATCAAACAACATAAAATGTGGAAATGTAGTACAGTTTGCATATATTGGTTTGACAATTAACTTAGAATCTTTGAAACATGTGTACCGTGATTGTTTATTATTAACACGTTGTATTGTCAGAAAGAATTTAAGTGAGAAAAAATAAATAAATAGAAAGAAAATCATACTGGAAACCAATACGAAATATATATAAAAATGTACCGATTATTACAAAATATAATGGTTTTAGTATGAGTTTCTGTAACCAATAGTTAATTTTGGAATTTAAGATAACTGAGAACAAAAAAGACAAATAAAAATTACAATAAAAAGGAAGAAAGATGACAAAATATAATTTATTTATTTTCTAGCATTGTGACAAAACATATCTGAAAATACAATTTACACATTCATGCACATACCTATGTACACATACATATACATACATACATGTACATACATCTATAATTCTACGAAAATCTCCTGGTACACTTGATGTATTTGTGGACGATAAGTACAATTTCTGAGTTCGTAGTATCGTCTAGATTGGAACTGCCATTCAGTATCAAGTCAATGTTGATATGCGTGACATCAACAAGATTGGCTAGGGTATCAAGTAAGTCATTTCTGAATTGGTTATACAGTGGACAGTTGAAAAAGAAATGAGTATTGTCTCACATGGATTGCCACATTTCGGACATACTGCTGAATCTGTCAAGAAGTGGTAAAATAAATGCTTATTTAGATTACTTGAGTTATTTCTTAATTGACAGTGTATGATGTTATAATTACTATTTCCTATATTATAGTGATATGGACTGTTAGTCCTATGTTCAATAGCCTTAAGTTTATGCTTAAATTGTTCAACAGATGGTGCATTTTTAGCGTCTAAAGGTAAAGCATTCCACAATTTAATTGTACTCGGTAGAAAGCTGTTATAATATGATGTTGTACGACAAAGAGGGAGACGTATGTTTAATCCTGAAGTTCGAAGGTTATAATTATTGTTTACAGGTAAGTATGGCTGGATTAAATTATACATGTAATCCGGACTTATGCCATAAATTGTTTTGTAAATAGTTACAAGTTTATGATCTTTTCTTCTTTTTGTTAATGTTTCTAAGTTCAATTCATTATATAAGTATGATCTAGAGGAATTGCACCTGAGGCCTGTTATTATTCGTGCTGCTTCAACTTGGACGCTCTCTAATAGATCAGATTCTCCCTGTGTACAGTTATCCCATACTGAATCGCCATATTCCAGTATGGGTCTTATAAAGGCGATATATATTTTCAATAGAGAATGTCTGTCAAGTTTGTACTTAAGCATTCTTAGAATGTTTAATCGTATACATGCTTTTTCGTATATATTTTCTATATGATGCGTCCAAGTTGCATTGGACTGAATTGTTAATCCAAGGTGGCAATGTGACGTCACGTCTTGTACTGTATCATTATCAAAGTAGACTGGTGGGTGGTTATAGTTTCTTCTAGTGCAGACAAGGCATTTGGTTTTTTGGGGGTTAAATGTAACAGCCCATTTTTTTGACCATTCAGATATTTTGCAAAGATCATTTGTAAGAGAGTTGGCACATTCTACTGGGTTTTTATCAACGACAACAAAAAGAGAAGTGTCATCAGCAAATAACCGTACATCATTCAATAAGTCATCTGTGATGTCATTTATATAAAGCAAAAATAGAAACGGACCTAAAGCAGAGCCTTGCGGAACACCTGCATCTATAGTACTGAAGCTTGAAGAGAATCCATCTAGGACTACTTACTTTTTGCTGCCTATCAGAGAGATAGCTACGTATCCAGTTACATAATGAATCATTGATACCATATTTAGCTAATTTAAAAAGCAAGCCAGAATGCCATACTTTGTCAAATGCTTTAGCAATATCGCAAAATATAAATCGTACATCTTTCCCAGTGTCAAGTTTGCTTATTATGTTATTATATATTTCTATGAGCTGATTTACAGTAGAGTCTCTAGGTTGAAAGCCTGCCTGGTATTTGCACAGAAGGTTATTCGTTTTGATATAGTTGAACAAGTGTTTAAATACGATTTTTTCCATCAATTTGCAAATAATACTGGTAATGGATATGGGCCTATAATTGCCCGGCATGTCAGGTTCTCCCTTGCCCTTAAAAATAGGAGTTACATACGCCTGTTTCCATTGGTATGGTACGTTTCTAGTAGACAATGACAGATTAAAAAGTCGCGTCAATGGAGCAGCGATGCTATTTATAACTAATTTTAACACCTTTGGGCTAATCATATCTGGGCCTGGAGGTTTCGATAATTTCAAGATTTTCAATTGATCAATTACTTCCGTTTCATTTATAATAAAGTCATTCATTTTAGTGTCAGTGCGATTATGAAAAGTAGGTAATTCCGGTTCATGTTTAATATGAGATGTTGCAGAAAAGAAAGCATTCAATGCGTTTGCTTTTTCTACTGGATGTATTAAAATACGACCGTTATTTTTTATTGGAAAGTTTGGTTGAGTTACTTTGTTCAATTTAGAGATCGATTTTGCTATACGCCACCATTTACCCGGGGGGATTGATTTATCAGATAACTGGGATGTAAGTTTAGTCTTGTATGATTCCTTAGATTCGCGGATTAAAGCAATTACCTCATTTCTAAGTTGCCTAAACATTGACCAATGTAACGGATTGTTTGAAGACTTAGCTTTCTTGTGCATTCGCTGTCGCATTTTCAAGCGTATATTATTGTTCATAAACGGTTTATCATTGGGACGTATAACAACAGTCTTTGTAGGTACATGTCGTGTTACACAATCATTAAAAGTATTGCAAAAATTAGAGTATACTGCGTTTATATCATCACAGTTAAACACGTCATCTTCCCAGTTAGTATTCTGTATATCCGTATTAAGACCATTTATGTCAGTGGCATCATAATTTCTAATAACCCGTTTGTAGGCTAGTCTTTTAAATGTCTGAAAGCTAATTTCAACAGACACAGGAGAGTGTGTGCTGCATATTGGTGTATGTACATTCACGTGTTTAGTTAGCGATGTATTATTCGTAATAAATAGATCCATGCACGTTCCCGGCGTCACAGTAAAGTTGGTTGGCTCGTTAATAATATTTGTCATATTTAATCTTTGTAACAATAGTTTAAATCTGTTAGACAAATTTGATAAGACGTCGATATTAAAATCCCCTGTCACAAAGACTGGGATATTATTATTCAATGATTGGGATATACTGTCATATAACAAATCCAATAGGTGTACCTGAGAGTTTGGCGGTCGATAGAACGCTCCAACTAAAAATTTACTGTTATCGTTACACATTACTTCCAGCCATAACAGTTCAAGAGTATCATTCATAAGATCCCTCCTAAAGGAACAGTGAAGGTTATCTTTAGCATAAATTAGTACACCACCGCCGCGCCGATTACGATCTTTACGAAATGGGTTTTGAAATCCGGTTAATTGTAATTGGTTATCCGCTATCGAGGCGTCGAGGTGGGACTCGGTGATACAAATAATATCATGAGATGCTAATTCATTTTCGACAATATCTAATTTTGGAAGTAGACTGCAGACATTATTGTGAACAATTGAAATATTTGACTTAATAATACCGTTACTCGCTCCAGGGCCAGGATTAGACTCAATACCTGCTAAGATAAGAAGTGTCACCTTAACAATTAGTTTAAATACGTCATTGCCGTTTTTACTACTCATAAAATGGCAGTGAAATATTTGTATAATCCGTTTAGTAATTGGTTTTAGACAGTTCCATATTCCCTTCATACAGTTTTTATATTCTAAGTTAGTCTTAGTCATATGTATCAAATGTAAAAGTAGAATTAAAAAAGTATGAAGGGTTTCTGAAGGCATAATGTGAACACATATGTACCAGGATATGTTCAAGAATTAGTAAACAATTGCACAATGCTAGAATGGAAAGACAAAAAATACATGTACATACAAACAAAACAAAGAAATTATCTTGAGATTTCATATCAAGAATTAAAATAGTTCCTATTTATCGAGAAAGGTATTGAGTCAAATTTACGTATCACCATGATGATAGTGTTTATATATATAAAGCATGATTTTTACATGTAAGTAATGTTTAGAAGCGTTGCTACATGTAATGAATGACTGACATAGGTATTGGACGCAATATGCGCTTCTACATGTAATGAATGACTGTCATAAGTATTGGACGCAGTATCCTCTTCGACATGTAATGAATGACTGCCATGAGTATTGGATGCAATATGCGCTTCTACATGTAATGAATAACTGCCGTAAGTATTGGACGCAGTATGCGCTTCTACATGTAATGAATGACTGCCAATGACTGTAATGAATGAGTATTGGACGCAGTATGCGCTTCTACATGTAATGAATGACTGCCATGAGTATTGAACGCAGTATGCGCTTCTACATGTAATGAATGACTGTCATAAGTATTGGACGCAGTGTGCGCTTCTACATGTAATGAATAACTGCCATAAATATTGGACGCAATATGCGTTTGTACATGTAATGACTGACTGCCATAAGTATAGGACGCAGTATGCGCTTCTTCATGTGATGATTGACTGCAATAGGTATAAGACCTGTAATAAAATGATTACATGTAACAAACATTAAACAAGACATAAATGCAATGTAACAACGCTTCATGTCATGTAATACATATCGAATTTGTGTATCGCCATGATGATACTGTTTATATATCTAAAGCATGATTTTAACATGTAAGTAATGATCATATTCAGGATTTAGAAGCGCTGCTACATGTAATGAATGACTGCCATAAGTATTAGATGCAATATGCGCTTCTACATGTAATGCAGGAATGCAGTAATACTTAGATGCAAGGTAGTACTGTTATATGATTATACATTTTTGCAATAGTATTAATATTACAAAAGCACTGTTATCGCCATGATGATACTGTTTATATAACTAAAGCATGAATTTATGTAAGTATGTATTATATTCAGGATTTAGAAGCGCTGCTACATGTAATGAATGACTACCATAAGTATTAGACGCAAGATGCGCTTCTACATTTAATGCAAGATGCAGGGTAGTACTGTTATATGATTATAAATTATTGCAATATTATTAATATTACAATAGCACTGTTACCTGTAATAAAATGATTACATGTAACAATCATTAATCAAGACATAAATGCAACATAGCAACGCTTCAAGTAATGTAATACATATCAGCAATAACACTGAGAAGGGAATACAAAGCAACATGTAATGAGTAATTGCAATAGTCATGATAACACTGAGATGCAATGCGCACTGCTATTTGTAATAATACAGTGACTGCGGTAGGAATAATAGCACTGTTACATGTTATACGGTTGTAATACAACATTATAAGACATAGATGCAAATAAATCCGTTACATGTAATACATAAGTGGAATAATACCTATACCTGTAATGAGTTATTGCAATAAGGTAAACAATTAATACAATATTAAAGATTTAGATGTCGTGTAGAAATGTAATAATACATGCATTACATGCATTACAGATACAGCAGACTTATATTTAGCGAGACAATCAGTTCAGTAAAATAAGTGTCATGTATGTACTAAATTTGAAAGGATGTGCTCACTTGATGTAATCTTCAGAAACACACAGGAAAAAAACAACGTATGACTGAAATTTTATGAAATAAAATGAAAAAAATGTATATGCATATTAGAAACAGGACTTAATTACAAGACGGACACAAGACATAAATCGTGACTGCACGAACATTGATCGTAAAAGCGCAACCATTTAACTGTATTTAGATTATGTAACTCTGTGAAAATATTTTGTAAGCATATATAGAGGCTTAGGCGAACAGAGTGAGAATTTACAGTTGCCCTGGGGATAAGCCGAATGAAAATCAAATAAAAATAGTAGTCTACTACTACACTCAATTGTATTCGGGAAAGAAAAGTTTTTTTAAATTGACCAGCACTAAACAAATAGTACGAACAACTTTGTATCAATACACAAACTGAAAATGAAATACGTAATAAAGTTTCCATTAGGAATAACTGACTAGTGGTTTAATTTCATCTCCGAGACAACACTATTCATGGTAGATCGTGGACGTAACTGTTCATTTTAATCATCGTGCGCGATCAATTGTCTATTGACTCTGTTCGCTCATGTCACGGGTGATTTCGGTGTACTGGTCGACGGCGAGCTCATTAGTACCTCTGCGAATGAAGCCTTGCTGGGACTAGTAGTGCTAGTAGATAGTACGCTGGTAAATGGTACTGACGAAAGATGGGACATGTGCGTGCATATGTTTTCATTGTTCATCTTCACAAATATCTTACCATCCAATGTCCATGTGTCTTTGATTGAACCGGTACGTTTTAATTTGCGGGCCTCATATGCTAATTGGGCACGGTTTCTAGTGAGATCTTCACTCATGAAGTGGGCTGTCCTGTTCGATTTGTTATATTCGTGTGCCGATTTCCTGGCTTTCAGCATTTTGCTTCGTGACTTGTAACTCACAAAACGAACAATTATGTCACGCGTTGTCTTACCCGGGATGTGTCGACCAACCCTATGAGATCTGTCAATCTCATTTGGGTGTAAATCAATGTTCAGAACATCCTTTGCAAATGAGCATACAAGAGTATCTGTGCTCTCGTCTTTGACTTTTTTAATGCCTGAAATTCGAATGTTTTGTCGGCGGATGTATTGCTCTTAGTCGTCATGCTTTTGCTCTTACTCCATGCACTTAGATTCAGATGATCTGAGTTTGTTTTCAAGCTCTAAAACCGAGTCATTAAGTGGTTTAAGTATACACGCCACTTGTTTCTCTAGTGTGGGTAATAGATGATCTATTAGCTTGTTCTTGATAGAAGGGAGAGTACACAGAGAAGACACGAAACGGTCCATTGTTTCTGAATCGGCTAATGCACCTAACAGACTGTCTATTAACATTTCGGAGTCCTCTTCCGGCCCATCACTGCCGGCTCTTCGGCGCTTATTAGAGTGAGACCTACCGCGAGGGGTAACTGGTGTACTCGGGGTACTCGGGTTGCTTGCTTTAGTGTGTTTTTTTCCTGCCATTACTAGTGTGTTTTTTTCCTGCCATTACTGGTTGGTATGTGGTATGTTGACAGTACTAATCAAATGAACGATAATACAGCGTTTACCTGGTGAGCGATGTTCATTGTCCGATCTTGGCGGTAAAACATAAATCCAATCAAAATATCACATTTCACTTAGATTTCACAACAGCATAGCATATATATCCATATGTCCATATAACTATCACAATATCAGCACCATACTGTTAATTATCCTCGAAATAATAGGATTTGTTTGCGGAGCTAACAAAACCACATTTTACCTGGCCATTGTTGACCTTGACCTTAATGTGTGATATTTCTTTTCAGAAATAATGACATGTTATATTTAAAAGTATATTCCGAGAAACCCTCGCTGTACTTTATAATGTTAGTTATTGTTCATGATCTTATCACATAACAAGTTGTTACCATTACACAGTTTGTTGACAATCAGCTGATGGAATGGACAAGTAGAGAGAAAAAGAGCTCGCCTTTGCGTGTTATAACTACATACGGAACAGTGGATCCATTGGAAGCAAACAAACGCGAACACGAGAGAAAATAGCGGAGCTAACAAAACCACATTTTACCTGGCCATTGTTGACCTTGACCTTAATGTGTGATACTTTCTTTTCAGAAATAATGACATGTTATATTTAAAAGTATATTCCGAGAAACCCTCGCTGTACTTTATAATGTTAGTTATTGTTCATGATCTTATCACATAACAAGTTGTTACCATTACACAGTTTGTTGACAATCAGCTGATGGAATGGACAAGTAGAGAGAAAGGAGCACGCCTTTGCGTGTTATAACTACATACTGAACAGTGGATCCATTGGAAGCAAACAAACGCGAACACGAGAGAAAATAGCAGACTCGGTTTTACTTAAGACTACATTTGAAAAATAAATAAAGTGCATCATTTTCTTTTATCTCCGCTATTTACATTGTGATGTCAGTTTCAGGAGGTTTCTAAATCAATCATGATGTAAATTACTACACAAATTACGATGCGAGTAAGATAGAACGTTATATTGTACTATTTAAATACTAAACAGGTACTAGTGAAGCTTTTACTAATGATGCACGTGCAAGAACAATTTGGATTAACGAATTGCATTGGGTAAACTATTCCATAAAATTATCGAAGATGCCAAAAACGAGTGAAAACAACGTTCAGTCGTCTAGCGCGAGAAAGACAAAGTATGCCATTTCTAAAATTGCAAGAAGTTTGTTCTCTTACAACAGGTGAAACCGATTTAATAAACCACTTGGAACTTTAACATTATATAATCAGATTAAGTATTCCTTTAAATAGCAAATAATTTCACTAGCTTATTAAGAATGTTCAGTGGAAAAAACTGCGTATTTCATTTTCATGTCAATACATACTGAGCAGAGGAACCCTTGGAAGCAGCAAACACGAACGCAAACAACAGAGAAAAGCAGCAGACTCGGTTTTATTGAACCTGTTCATGAGAAGTAATATGAGGCGCAACACTCGCTCGACCCTAGCACCGGCTTAAATGGTATTCTACTTTAAAGCCACACAGATTGGGTTTGATGATCCCAAAGGAACAGTAAATAATAATACTACTGATTTGTAGCTGAGAGACTTTTTATAGCCGCCACACAGCATTAAACAAACGCTAATGTGAATGCACACTGCTAGATGTCTATAAAGTAAATAATTTCATGCGTTGAATTTAATCGCTTAAATTCCCGAATTCACCATGTGGTGGTGAACATGAGGTTACAAAGAGAATCTTACTACATTCGTTACTGTGTATTACTGATTTCAATAAACGAGCTGGATAAATGATAGGATGCGAGGCTTGCCGAGTATCCTATCTTTTTAGCCAACGAGTTTATTAAAGTCAATAATACGCAGTCACGAATGTAAGCTTCTATTTATCACATGACAAACCTACGACTGGATAGCTTCAATTTAATGTTGTCAATTTATCTTGTATACGACGCAATTTGTAAGAGAAATTATGACGTCGTTTTGTTGTTTACATGACTTCAGGTACGTTACGCGGCTGTAACACGTTCTCACTACAACTTATGCGACACCTTAAACTAATTTAACGTTACAAACATGCATTTTAGAAAGCAAGATTTCAAATAAGTATACATATTTAAGGTGTCTGAGCGTATCGTATGATATACCATGCAAATAACTGGGACAAAATGTTTTACTGTACACAAGCACGGTGATCCGGTCCTCATTTGCATCTGTAATACACTAGTGTATTACGAGAAATAAGTCATGGCGTTATTAAACTCCCAGAAGCCATGTTATATGATAAAACAGTCGTGACTTTATTACACTCCTTGAAGCCAAGTTATATGATAAAAATAAATATACGCCTACACAGAGGCATGCGATTAATTTCGCATATATAGTGCTCAGGTTTGTATAACATCAATTTCTTTTGTGTGTTAAAAAACAATGTAAGTTATGAGTCTATCATAGAAAATAACACTGTAACATCGATCTCAAATTTAAGGTTTCATTGTCAAATTGCATTTTTTTCCAGTATTCATCTTTGTTTACATGTGTTTTAATATGATAAAATGAACATGCTAGCTCTCCTACACAACTACTTAGATCTTTATAAGGCTTCATCTAACGGTACAGGTTGTTCAAAACGGAACTCATCTTCATACGCAATCAAAAATAGCCGTCAATGTTACACATACATGTAATGTCAAGTTATAACACATAACCGGATGTATCGGCATGACGTTTAGTTGGATAACAATTAAATTTTATAGTATTTGACTTCTCTTCATAATTCCGTTCAGCTCGCCATATTTAATATCAATCTTATCAGTATTAAATGACAGTAGACTAGTACCAGGAGAATTGCCCTTGATCATAGATTATGCAAATTAAATGTAGTATCTTTGTTATTCCTATGTCTTTAGCAGAAACAATGTGTCCATCTTCTTCTATTGCCTTCACTTGAAACAATTTGTCCATCTTAGTCTTTACCTGAAACAACAATCGTATTCCTTTGCCTTTACCTGAAACAGCGTTTCCATCTGATTCCTTTGCCTTTACCTGAAACAATCTTTCCACCTTATTCGTATGCCTTTGCCTGAAAAAATGTTTCCATATTATCTGTATGCCTTTACCTGAAACAACGTTTCCATCTTATTCCTTCGCCTTTACCTAAAACAACATTGCCATCTTAATCCTTTGCCTTTACCTGAAACAACGCTTCCATCTTATTCCTTTGACTTTACTGAAAAACGTTTTCATCTTATCCGTATGCCTTTACATGAAACACCGTTTCCATCTTATTCCTTTGTCGATACCAAAAACAACGATTACATCTTATCCGAATGCCTTTCCCTGAAACAACGTCTCCGCCTTATACCAATGCCATAACCTGAAACAACGTGTCTATCTTATTCCTTTGCCTTTACCTGAACAACGTATCCATCTTATACTAAGCATTTACCTCTAAAATCGTTCCATATTATCCAAACCAACCCTATACCAAAATCCACCTTCATCTCCTTCCCTTACCATCAACAAAGTATCTACCGACTGCTCCAAACAACTTAACCATCAACATTCAAACCAGAACACAATCCCATCAATCCGAAACTACTCCTGCAACACAAACGTCACCGCCTAATACCAACAGCAACACCTGAAAACAACGTCCAATTCTTACAATGATAACCAAGTACAAACCTACCAAAATACATAACTCCCAACATCAACAAACCTAAACCAACTAACCCTTTAAACCCATAATCCAACTACCCAACCTAATACCCTACACTAAATAACACTCACCACAATCCATACTCCCAATCTAAACCATCAACACCCCTCAACATACTCAACAAACCCAAACCCCCCTACTCCACCAAACATCCTCCCAAACACAACCCACCATAACACCCAACCACAAACATAACCATCACCAACTACCAATCAAACAATAAAACACCAAACAACCAATAAATATACCCCCCTTCACCCAAACAATACAACAAACCATCCCCCCTAAACTAAACAAAAAACAACCATCCCCCATAACTAACACAATAACCATCCCCCCCTAAACCACACACAAAACCAAACACCTCCCCCCACTAAATACAACAACTAAACCATCCCCCCCAAACCAATAACAATCCAAATCCATCCCACACTAACCCAAACAACAAATAAAACCATCCCCCCAAAACAAACAACCAACAAAAAAACATCCCCCCCTAACCCAAACAAACAAAACAACCATCCCCCCCAACAACAAACAACCATCAACCCATCCCCCCAATATCAAACAAATAAAACCTCCCCCAAACCACAAACAACCCACAAACATCCCCCAAACACAACACATCAAAACCATCCCCCCTAAACAAAAAACAAAAAACCAACACCCCCACAACCCAAACCAAACAACCATCCCCCCCAAACCACAACACAATCACACCAACCCCCAACAACCACCCCCTAAACCACCCAACAACACCAACCACCCCCCACACCCAACCAACCACCAACCCCCCCACAACCACACAACAACAACCAAACCCACCCCCTCCACCCCAAACACACACCATAAACCCCCCCACCCCAATAACCACACCACCCAAACAAACCAACCCCAACCAACCACCACACAACACCCCCAACCCCCAACCCAACACACAACACCCCAACAACCCCCAAACCCAACACACCCCCCAAAACAACCCCCACACACCAACCCAAACACAACCCTCCCCCCCAAACCACCAAACACCAAAACCACCAACCACCACCAACAAACCCCCAACCACCCCACCCAACACAACCAACCCCCCCACAACAAACACCAAAACACCCCACAACAACCACAACACAACCACCAACCCAACCCCCACACAACCACCCAACATCCCAACAACCCAACCCACACCCCAACAACACCCACAAACAAACCACCCAACCAAACAACCCCACACAACCACAACCCAACCACCCTCCCACACACCAACCCACCAAACCCACCCAACACCAACCCCACACCAACCAACACCCACCACCAAACCAACCCTACAAAACCCAAACAAACCCACCAAAACCCAACCCCCCACACCCAACCCCAACACCACAAACCACACAACCACAACCACACCCAACACACCAAACCCAACACCCCACCCCACATAACCCACCACACAACCTAACACCACCAATACACCAACCTAACCACCCAC